>KK122455.1:414256-456134 GCA_000611955.2 Stegodyphus mimosarum | reverse complement strand
CATTAATCTTTATATTACGTTATAATTAATCTCTCTCTATATATACGTTATAATTAATATATAATACGTTATAACTATATATAATACGCAATAATATTATATATAATACGTTATAATTAATCTCACGTTATAATTAATGTCAAAGTACATAATTATTGTATTCAATACATTGTTACTGTATGGGGGATACGATGAAAATTATGATTGAAAATTAGGTCGGAAGTATTGAAAATTTGAGAAGCACTGACATTATATATATTGAATATTAAACGTGTTTCATGAAAATTTAGTGGTATGTAAGGAATTATATTTTATAAAGGGTAGTATGGAAGAACTACAACTTCCGTTTTGGTGCACGATAAAAATTTTCTTCAGGCTTCTATTCAAGGTCAGTAGCCAGGAATCTTAAGCTCTTTCCAACGCTTGAGTCATTGACGTCGCATAGCGTATACAAGACACAAAGGGAGTAGTTGCTCTGCTTCAGATACTGAGAAAGTCATCACATTAATGACGTCACGTATGAGCAAACCTTGTAGTGTAGTAACCATATTTATATCTCTATCTGCCTGTCTATCCTGGAAGATATTCCGGACATTGTTCGGAGAACAGCCTTGGTTGCACCAACTTGGCTTCTTTAAGGGTATGGGCGACATTTCATCATGCCAACGGAAGGAAATACTACAGATAATCAAATACCACAGAATAAATACTACAATAACAAATACTACAGTCATAAATACTACAATAACAAATACTACAGTCATAAATACTAATAAAAATACTACAGATAATCCTTTAGCAAGGGAAAAGTATTACGGCTGTCTACCTAGAGGAAGTACGTCATCGAATGACAATCATTGCCTGCCATACCACAATAAGCTGTTTCTCCCTTTAATTACTGTACTACAGATAATAAGTAATACTACAGATAATCCCTTAGCAAGGGAAAAGTATTACGTCTGTCTGCCTAGAGGAAGTACGTCATCGAATGAGAACCATTGCCTGCCATACCCCAATAAGCTGTTTCTCCCTTTTTGGCGTCAAGGCTGTTCTCCGAACAATAATCGATATTACTCTTAAGGTTAATAGTTTCCGCTTTATTGACATAAACTAACTAATTATTAATGAGAAATTTAGTTAGGCAGCTTTCAAAATTAAAACACTTTTATTTATTTTTCAATCAGATAATATCGGCATTTTAAGCCGCAATGCGTAACTGATTGCACTAATGGCCAAGTATTAAAGACGGTTGAATACTTGTAGTTTGACTTCGTATGGGCTTGAATCTAAGCGAACAAGCTAGCTGCATGATTTGGTTTTGTGATTTTCTCTATGTATAACGTGGATACTTTCCAGTTTCTTTCATAAAGTTTTCCACCAAGGCATCTCTTCTCTTAGACAAATAGCGGCCGAGGCTTTGCCGTATTCAAGTAGCCAATCAATCTAAAATATTGTTAATGATAGGTTAAAATTTATTTAATTGTAAAAGATCAATTTATAAATCTACAGCTTGTAAACGTATGAGCGAAACTCGATGTATTGCAAAATGATATATTATATGTTTATCTCTGTTTCCATAAACTTAATGTACATTTTCCATGATTTGCATTAACATAGCTGACATTTATTTAAGATATGCACAGTGCTCAGTGCAAGTGATTATATGCAAAGTATTTAAATCTCGAAACGTTTGGCTTCAGCTTACTCATTAATACGAGTATTAGAGGGATATAAAATTTCCTTTGGTTATCATACTTTCCAACTGAATATTTAAAATCTTGCTGTCTCTAATTAATAAATTCTGAAATGTGGTAGTTTCTAACTTGAAGTAACAAACAGAAATCCATTAACGGGCATCATATAAACTTCCTTTTCGTTGAGACTTGCATTAGAAATTTCAATGGATTCCTGTAATTAACATCTTCCAAATTAAAATTTCAGATAGCGCCGGCGATAGTGATTGCGAACACACGTATCCGGCCGTACTTAGTGACTCTGAAACCTTTAATAACAAGATCCAGATCATATACAAAGTTATCCGTCTTCGAACACTGCGCATCCTTGCGTATTATTAAGGACTTTCTGGAATAACTAACTCACTAGAACTGACTGCATTAGAATCATTAATACAAGAATGCTCTGATTTATTGGTTGTAAGAATGAGAATCTCAATGAGATAATAATGATAGTTTTACCTTCCGCTAATGATCAAGAGATTTGATTCACCATGTGGAGATGATTATATATACCATTTTATGTGATCATCTATCGCGACCCTGCCGCAGTGGAAAAAAAATGGATGGTTATAATCTTATTAGCTTCCCATCAGACCATAATCTTGTGAAGAGGTCTCTTTTTGGATCTAATGGTCAAGTTAAACGATTTATAGGAGAAAGATTTCAATTCTAAGGATTCATTTGATGGCAAGCTCGTGCCTATTCGCTTAGGGTCATTAAGCTGACAGTTAAGATTCGATATGTTTCGCAGAGGATTAGAATGTGAAAGGGAAATGGGTGAAGCATTTGTCATTTAATAACTGTCAGTAAATCTAAATGGCTTCAACGAAAGCAATTCTTAAATAATTAAAAATTTGTATGTGCTTGAATTGGTTGGAATAATTAAATATAGATTTATGTTTAAGTAATTAATAATTATAAATTTACTTTTACGTATATTCAGTTAATAAGATTTATAAACAGGGTGCGCAAAAAATTAGTAAACATACAAAATTCGTCTTTTATTGTATTTTAATGAATGCTAATGCAATTAGCACTCTTATTCTAAAAATTATGTAATTTTATTTTTATTAATATTTGCAAGGAAAATTTTTAGTTGCATATGTGTCTAACAGATGGCTCTGTACCAGGATTAAACAAAGGTAACAGGTCTTTGACAGGGCAAGAGAAGGTATGTAGGCAAGAAGAAATTTCATAATATCTCATCGGGAATGTCAGCTGATCCAGGTACGCAACGTTTCGACAATCCTTTTTTGAAATATCTAAAAGCACAAAAATCCATGGGTGATACATCAGGAGATTCAGTAATGATATAAGTGAAGAATATGGTTTGACACCCTTTCCTTGTTCCATTTTTGCCACGAAATTAACAGTGTATTCGTAGGTGTTTGGTTGTCTGCTTTGACTTGATGCAGCTCTACTGTATGATGGCCCTGTTGTTAAAGATAAGTTACATTACATTTGAAAATTAGGCATAAAATATGTTCTTGGTAATATGTGGAACTCTTCTTAATGTTTTTCTTCACTCTCCATTTTTTTAAATTTGCCATTATAGGAAAAACCAGTAACAATCATAAATCCCTTTGAAAACTGAGATAGTTTGAACCAAGTTTTAAAACATTTTCTCCTCTTTTATAATCATAAAAGACTCTCTATTTATTGCAGTCATTTAAATACATCCAAGATTAATCTTTGACAATATTTTTCCATTTTTATCCGGGTAAATATTTTCTTATAAAAAATCTTGTAGAGAGTTCTGCGTTCGGCGATATGTCGCGGAGAAAAAGGACGCACGTTATATTTCTTCGCATTATTAAGGTTCAAGTCATCATTAATCACTTTGTTTACAGTTAACACTCAGCAGTTTAATGATTTTACAACTGTCTTTTCAAATGGCGGATATTCTTTTAAAACCCATATTTCCTCATCGTCCTAAAATATGACAGCATACATAAATTTCCTTTGTATAAAATCTTTGAAATTATTTAATTCAAATTAAAGATGATTTATTATTTAGCTATGTTTTTGTCATTTAGCTATATATTTGTCTTTATGGGAGGTTAGAATTAATTTAGATATTTTTATTAGTTTTTTAAAATGGAGATTTTTGAAGATTGTCTTGCATATGTTTTCAACGTATAAGTTTATTAAAATTTTAAGCTCCAAGAAAAACATGTATGTAAATTTACTGATATAATATACTTTTATACTGTGTATTGTACTTTATTATAACTTTATATTTACTATACATTATTATAACTTTATATTTATTATACTTTATTATAACTTTATATTTATTAAACTTTATTATAACATACTTTATTCCATACTGTGATAAAACAACGGTAATTAGAGCCATCGAAGTTTGAATGGCGTAATTCTGCTGCGAATATATGCATCTGGAAGCCCAAATTTGAAATTTGGAATTTGTTTTATTACGATTTCCTGTTTTGTAAAACGTTAAAGAATTTTTGATTAACAAAGTCGAGGATTTCAAAGCGAGCAATGGCAACGCTGTACAGCAAAAACCTTTTTATCTCCAGCGCGTTAAACTGTGTAACGGAAATTCTAAAGATACTCTCAGTTTAAAATTATTTTGCGATATTGTTCTTTAACTGAATTTTATGGTTTAAGTGCGAAGAACATGATATTTAATAAATAAAGTTAACAAACAAAATGTTAAAAAAACGCCCCTTCGAAGGTAATTTAAATCTGAAACATTTCAGTTTTTTTTTTTAATAAATATATGCGAATAACTTTCTTCGTAAAGAGCTCAAACATAGCCTTTCACCTGTCGCTTCATAAAAAGCTCCATTTTGCAGGAAAACAAAACTGTCAGATAGCAAATAATAATTTATACTTTCAAAAATATAGCTGAAGTTGCAGACGATTTTTATAGCAAAGCAAAATCGCCCAAAATGTGCGTGAACAAATAGCCTCTGTATTACTAATCTGTTGCCATCTAATGACTATAATTGTAACCAAATTAATAAAAAAAAAGTTTTGCTTTAGTTCTTGCATTTTTAATTCTAACAATAGTACATGCTGCGAATAATGAAGGAAGAACAGCTTTTTAATTGCTTACTAGCTTAGGGATTAACTTGAAGTTTTTGTATTTTTATGTATTTTTAGTATTCAGGCAAAATATTTACAATGTAGCGCTTGTATTTTAATGAAACATATATACTTGTTTTCTAATAACATAGTTGCCATCCAATATTCAGTTATGTGATAAAATTATAGTAATAAAATAAATATTACTTCCTTCACAGAGGAGACGATCAAGACTGAGAAATATATAATGTTAGTAACACAATATTCAGGGTAATAAAACAACTGAAAAGGATAAGGAGAATTTACATGTTTATTATAGATAGAATTTACATGTTTAGTGCCAAATGAAATCAAATTGATTTCAACAATGAAAATAATTTTTGTGAAATGAAATTAGTCAATGAAGGGTTCGCCCAATGACAGCTTTCATTTCAATGGTAAAAACGTATAAAAGTTCTGCAAAAATGAATGGTGGGATTTCAAATATCTCGCTAATGCATTTATTATATAAACAGTTCTTTAGGTAATTCAAAGACTTACAAAAAATCTTGAACTCAATTAATATGTGTCAATAGGCGCGCAACTAACAGCACGACATACGTCCGAACGATATTCAATTTCCATTCATTTTCTGGTAAATGATCTGGTTTAACGCTTGAATTGTTTACGTGAGTCTTTCCTCCAGGTGTTCAGTTTGAAACTTTGTCACTGAAACTTCATTTTCGACAAAATTACCGAGGAAAAAGTTTAATGGGATAAGATCAAGTCTTTTCGTTTCTTTGGAATAAGTTTCACAGTCATTAGGTTACTTAGTAATGGGAGAGATGAAAACTGTGCAATGTCGCCGGAGGGAATCGAACCACGGACGTCTCGGTTACGCGTCGAGCGCGCTGACCCCTTCACCACGAAGGCATGCGAAGAAGGCGAGAGAAATACCTTATAATGTCACGTTCCACTGATCCATCATACTGAAAATCAACGATTCCCCTCGTCTCCTAAATGATTCGTGAATTGTGCAGTCACCTATATCGAGGGGAAAAAATTCTACAACTCGGTATCTGTCTTTCTTAGATTTTAAGATAGTAGAAAGATCTGTAGCATATCCAAACGCAGATGAAGTTATATCGGTTTAAAGACAACAAAAATGAGAAGCATCTCTCTATCCATCAGATGATGTCCAATACTAACCTTGTAAGAATATCTATGTGTTACATTCCTATTTGTGACGTTTTAGACAGTGTTTGCATACATTAATTGCGGCGGTTTAGTCAGTGTTTACGTAATTTACTGAAACTTACTGAGACACATTTAATGTAGTGAACACGTGGAACATATATGTTCCAGCCCCCTGTAAAAGGTTAAAATAATGATTCATAAAATAAAATGAATTTTCATTTGGTCTGACATCTACATTGAAATGTTCCATCGTAAGAACAGAAACATCTGCACCTACAAAAAACTCTTCTCGATTAATAAGGTAGTTTCAGAATATTTCACCAATGCACTAAACAACAACATGCTGAAATCCTTTGAATTAACAGCTAGATGAATATATGCGGAAGCTAGAATACATTTTGACTGTCCATTAACAAATTCATAAACCACCAAATATTGTCTGATTGTGAATCCTAAATTCTCTTAGGAGCGTAACAATAAATTTTATTGGTACGTAATCTGCTGCACTCGTCACGTTTTTATACATCGAAATAGCTCTGGTTCATGGAATAAAATAATCTGTTCGCATGCGCACGAAGCTTTGGCTTCACCAAAATTTCGCGTTTCTGAAGCATTACTATGTATATACCTCTTGTTCAATTTTTAAAAATTTTCTTGTGTTTGTTACTTTATCATTAGTATTATTACTAGTGTTTGACGTATTTAAGAATTATGGCAACGTGCGCCCAAGAGCATCACCAACGTATTCTAACAACTAATGCTTATAGTATATTTATGCAGCTAAAAAATGCATTCATGTAACATCATCCAGGTCCCTGTTTGTTCATGCGACTTCACAGAGAAGCAAATAATGAATTCTCGAAGCAGGCTTCGTGGGACTCGGGAACTGCCGGTTCAATCGAGTGGAGGGCGTGGGACATATACTTGCTTACATTTGTTGGGAACTAGTTGTTCCCGTTTGCCGTCATCTATCTAATGATTATTTAGATTAATTGTAATATTTGTAGTTTCGAAATAATATTTGATTGTAATGTTTCTAGTTTTGAAGATGTAAGCATTCGCGGAATCCTCAAATATCGTCTTAATTTTTGCTTTTTCGTCGCACCACTGTGAAGGATCGTAATCTTGATTTAAAATTTACGCAATAATTTTAAGTGGTTGAATGAGACGAAAGTATTTCAATGCATACTTTACAAAAACCTCAGCAAATATACCCATTTCAATCACGGAAGCCCCATAGGTATTTGTTTTCTTCTCAACAAATGTAGAGAAGAATCTGGAATAAGGATTTATTAAAGAAATGAAAAGAGGAGAAATTTTATTAGACTCAAGAATTAGTGAGAAAATATAGCTTTAGCTGACGTTCTCATCGCACTTTCTTATGATATTGCACTGCGTGAAGAATTTTTGAATTTGAGCTGTAAAAGTCTACAATAGCCTACAGAAAAGTAAAGCGCTTTGAGAAAATAAGTGGCGATTCAGAACGCAAATTCCTTTCTCGCTAATTCAGCAATTTTTTTCCTCTTTCAAGCGTGAATTTTATCTTTTCTTTTTCTTTTTTTTCTTCTGAAAAGTGTTCTGAATGACGTTAAAAAGTATTCCTTCGCTTCTTCGTTTGTGATTTTAATCAATTACCTTCCACTTGAGATGGTTGCTCTCTTTACGATAGATTGACATTTTAATTTTGTGACATTCTGCTATTTTACTCAAGTTAATGGGAGTTAGATTTTAGAAGTATTTCTCTTGACTAACAAGAAAAGCCTACTTGATAGTGGAGTGGTTATATTTTTCCTTCAGAAGGTATCATATTTCTGTTTGTTTAAGAAACGGCTTGGGAAAGAATATTGCAAATAAAATGTCACCTATTAAAATACAACATCGTTGAAGCAAAAAGTAATATTAATTAATGCTTAATGTAATAATGATTTTATATCAGCATGCTGTCGATCTTATATTTCAACTATTTTGGCCCACTCATTTAATTTAAACTTATAAAAAGTTATTTTATTCCCTTGTAAGCAAAATGTCATAATAATTTACGCTTAATGTAATAAAGACTTTAGGATATTGCTCGGAGAACAGCCTTGACTCCAAAAAGGGAGAAACAGCTTATTGTGGTATGGCAGACAATAGTTGTCATTCGATGACGTACTTCCTCTAGGGAGACAGCCGTAATACTTTACCCTTGCTAAGGGATTATATGTGGTATTGCTTATTATCTGTAGAATTTATTGTTCGATGACGTACTTCCTCTAGGGAGACAGCCGTAATACCTTTCCCTTGCTAAGGGATTATTTGTAGTATTACATATTACCTGTAGTATTTATTATTAGTATTTGTTATTGTAGTATCGTAATTAGTATTTATTACTGTAGTATTTATTATTGTAGTATTTATTATTGTAGTATTTATTCTGTAGTATTTACTTCCGTTGGCATGATGAAATGTCGCCTATACCCTTAAAGAAGCCAAGTTGGCGCAACCAAGGCTGTTCTCCGAACAATATTCAGACTTTCTAGCAGCATGTTGTTGATCAAATATTTGAATAATTTTGGTCCATTCATCTAGTGTAAACCTATAGAAAGTTATCTTATTCCTTGCGAGCAAAATAACATATTAATTTATGCTTAATGTAATAAAGACTGTATTGTAATGACTTATTTTATTCTAACCAATTAATTTTAGTTTTCTTTTCCTTTCCCTCGATTTCAGTTTCCTGTCTGAATGTAAATTTGTTGTGACGTAAATGAATTCTAAACGTGTTTCAGAAACAATATTTAAGCTGCGTTTCAAAAGTTCGAAAGAAGTAGTAGTGAAAAAGTAACGAAATTAATTCTTAGTTTATGCTGCGAGCTTTGAAATTAGCAGATGAAATGGTTATTTAAAACGTTTCTTCTGCAGTATTTATTCTCAAAGACGTAGCAAGAATTCGTTACTTCGTCTTCGACAGAGAGTCTGAGTTGTATGCTACCTAAGACAACCCATAGACTCTAAAGTATCAGCATCTTGTCGGTCAACTGTTTGAGTAATTTTGGTCCATTCATATAGCGCAAACCTACGGAAAGTTATTTTATCCCTTTGTGAGCTTTCTTAGTATAAGTGAGAACACATGCATTTGTCAAATGGTAGATCTTTAGTTCAAATCGTGCTAAGGGAACAATTGGTTTCTCACATTACAGGCTCGGAAAGGCTTAGTGATGTCCACAGAGGAGCTTGAACTGAAGTGTGTAGACGTAAATTATCTTAAACTAGTCTCTACCCATTTTTTAAAGTTATAACGAATGTAATTAATTACCGTATTCTCCCGTGCGTGCTTTCGTATTGATAGCGGTTGTACGTCTAGCTGGCAAGTGAAACCTCCGTAATTCGAATTCCGATAAGTATTCATTTACTTCTCCTGCTTGCTGGCTGCGAATGTTCAAACACAGTTGCGCTGTAACTAATATACCAACTAGTAATTATCCATCATATCAGTTTGGAGGGCTGTGAGTTTTGCATCTTTCTAGTCTCCTTTTAAGCGCAGTCCTTGTCTTCCTTTAAATGGAAGATAATATAAAAAATTATCATATTTCCTTGACACGTGCCCTGTTGGTGTACGTGGTAACACACCCAATAGACTGTTTCCAGATCTCAATCATAATAAGTAATATACAAATGATAACAGCGATTATATTAAGCGGCGGCTGATGTAGTAAAAACCCTGCTTCTCAAAAGTTTCGATTTATGGCAACTTTCTTCTAAATGAATTAGATATTTACTTCAGTTAACGGGGCGAAAAACGAAAAAAGGAAAGGAAAACGTTCAAGTGCATTCCTGTCACTCTGCAAACTGCAACATCTTTCCTGTTATGTCTGTTCTAATTCTGAAGGACATGAATGTCCATGAAGGACTTACGCGAGTGAGCTGAAATTTTCAGGAAATGCAAAGTAGCGCATGATATGCAAATGATTAGAATTGCAAATCCGTAGCGCATGCGTATGCTGAGCAGCGCCCTCTGAATGGCTGATGGATCCGAATAAATAGACGGCTGTAGCGAGGCGTGTATGGTTATCGGTGGTTATCTGCTAGTGGTAAACGTTAACTCAATCTGTACTTATGCCTCGTCGACGAAAGAGAGCGAGATTTGAACAACTTACAGAGTTTGAACGAGGGAGAATCATCGGCCTTCGTGAAGCTGGATTGTCGTATCGTGCAGTAACCTCTCGTGTGCAGCGTAACAGCAGCACAGTGATGCGCGTTTGGAAGCAGTGGACGGACGAGTGTCGGACAACTCGGAAATCCGGGAGTGGACCCCGAAATGTGACGTCAGCTCGCGATGATAGACACCTGGTCCGCATGGCGCGGACGGACCGTACAGCTTCCTCTAGACAATTGGCAGCACTGTGGTCAATAGCTACAGGTGTTTCATTGTGTGCTTCATCAATTCGTAGACGTCTGCTGCAGTGTGGACTGCGCGCACGGACTCCTTTATACAGGATCCCCCTAACGCACGACCATCGCCGCCTGCGGCTACAATGGGCCAATCAGCATAGAGACTGGCGTGCTGATTGGCAGCATGTCGTGTTTTCTGACGAATCCCGCTTTAATTTGTGGTACCATGATGGCCGCATTCGTGTCAGACGCTATGCCGGTGAACGCCACCTTCCGGAGTGCATTATCGAACGCCACAGTGGACGAACACCCGGAGTTATGGTCTGGGGCGCCATAGCATATCATAGACGATCTCAATTGCTACGAATTGTGGGCAATCTGAACAGCAACCGGTATATCCGTGAAGTTCTACAGCCCGAAGCTGTTCCCTTCCTTCAAAGCTTGCCAGGCGCTGTATTTCAACAGGACAATGCCCGCCCTCATACTGCTCGGATTGTTAAATCCTTCTTTGCAGCGCAGCAGGTACAGCTTCTTCCTTGGCCTGCGTGTTCCCCGGATATGTCGCCAATTGAACATGTGTGGGATGTCATTGGTCGGCGTCTTGCTCGTGATCCTCGTCCTGTTGCGTCTGCAGACGAACTTTGGGTACGCGTACAAACGATATGGAATGCTCTTCCTCAGTCAGACATTCAAACTTTGTTTGACTCCATGCCACGTCATGTAGCAGCACTTATTGCGGCGCGTGGTGGCCACACAAAATACTGATTCTGATCTCTTGTTCTTGTTTGTTTGCTTTGAACATTTTATCATTTATTTGTACCACTACCACTCAACTGTGCATTAAATTGCATTCAATTATGACGATTCCTTCTTGGTGTTGCAATTTTCACAAACGTGAGTGTATATGTAATCACAAGAAAAATGTTACGAAACGTAACACAAAATAAATTGCTATTCGTCAAATGTAACACAAGTGATTCTGAACTTACGTCCTTCGCAGTTGCTTCTAAAAAACTTTGCTCCGTTTCTATATTTTAATTCTAATAAACTAGTAATCTAATTATAAAGAGACTAATTACTAATCTAATTATAGAGAGATTGTAAGGTTTTAGTTAAACTAACAAAGTTTTATTTTAATTTATATTTTTCTATCTGTTCTCATTTCAACTTGTCGTTAGCAGAAGCGCGCGTTTCAGCTTTATGCTAATTTGAAGTGGAGCCAAGTTATATTTAAGCGAGAGGTAGGAACCTCTTAGAGTGAGAGAGCTTTTAGTCTCAGACCACGGTCACTCTATTCGACGTTCTCCTGACTAGCTAGCATTTAAATTCTAAGCCATAGCGCTTTTACGTGATTGCTTATTGAAGTAATTCCAAGTGCGTCAGTATTAGTTAAATCTTGCTACGCACCATTTAGTTTAGAGGCCAACCTCGCGTTTATAGCTCTGCGAGCAACGACTACTTAATTTCTATTTAGCTTTAGTTCAAATTTATCTGATTGTTCATTTTAGACCCAAGTGTGGTCTTTATTTTCTGCATTCCTCCCGAGTTGGGAAGTGGTTGTAAATAATTGTGATTTAATAAAAGAGGATTTTAAATCCCTTTCAAGTGCAGTTCTTCTACCACTTAATCACAAGGTTCTACCACAGAAAATAGCTCCATTCAGCTCCCTGTTCCAGATCAGGATTTAAGGAGTTCAAGAAGATGTTTTCCAAGAATATACTCCGAACACTCAGTCCTGACAAGATATATAAAAATGAAAGAAATCTAGATTCCAAAAATAATAAACGAAAAACAGTATTTATTTCTGTATAATTATTTACTGAGAAAAACTGCTGAAAATTGTTTTTAAGATTTTTTCATTGCTGAATAAGTTCAAAATTCGAATGAAAGAATATGATAAGCACAAATCTGTAAACATGTATAATAAAATTACATAAAATAGCGATTTGTTACCCACTGGTAATAATGCGTAGTTACGAAAGAAAGAAGATAAAGAAATTACAGTCAAATAACTGATTACATGTTGCCAGATTAAATTAATGCTTTCATTTAAAATTCCTTTTAAATAACAAATAAAAATTTACAAAATACCGGTAAGATTTCAGCGAAGAAATACTGATCTCAGCTCTTAGTTTGACACGACTCATGGAAGAAGATTAAGAAGGTTGTCAACGATCATCGACGAAAATCATGTCAAAGACAGCTTAGTAATGACACTCTCTCCCCTTTGTTACTTAAAGCATTTTCTGACAAAAAAAAAGCTGGCGTCATGTTTAATACCTAAAGAAAAGTGATATTTTAGGTGCAACAAAGGAAATATCGCTTAAAGTTTTTGATCGTGATTTTAATTCTTTTTTGTGAATAATTCTGGTGTATATTGCGATAGACTGTTCCATAAATATTAAAATTTTAGAGAACACATTTAATAAATTTTTAAATACATTACTTGCTATAAATGAGGCCATGTAATCAAATATAGGAGTAAATTAAAGTTCAATACCTTTCAGAAAATGAATAAAATATAATCTATTCGAAAGTCAAAATCATCTATAATTCTTATAATAATGCATTCTGGTAAACTAAAGTTCAATTCGAGCACATTGTGATAAGTTTCTGCTCCGTGCTTATCTTAACTTCGATGCAAATAATGTCTTGTTCTATTTCCTAATTAATTTATATATACAAATTAATGTATGTACTGTTAATGGCATATTTGGATTGAGAAGAGCTGCATGTTACAGGGTAATCTGATGAGTTATTGCTTGATTTCAAATTACTGTATGTTGTTGTGCATTAAAATTATCATAATGCTTTGTGATGGTACTAAATAATGGATACCAAATAATCCGAAAACATTAGTTTACGTGTTCGGGTCGTTAGTGTCAGAAAGAAGGCAAGGTGCCAGATTTTTATTACCTAAGCAGACATTTGCTCTCAGGACCATCTACAAAAGCAGCATTCATGTTTGTTTAGTTTATGTAAATATAGAAAATCTCACGATGACTATCTGTATAAAGGAAGAGAGGGTTTCATGAAGGACTTTATAAAGGAACCTGGCTCATATTTGCGTACCCTTAAGGAACACTACGAAAATTGTCCATGCTGTCAGCCTACTCACGTAGCTTCGAACTCGGATCTAACTTTTTTGGTATTCCGTGGTATTTAGTTCTCAGTTACTAGTAGAATGCGCAAATTAAAATATAGAAATTTTTGTTATGCCTTTCTGACACCATGTGCCTTATAACAGAATTACAAACACCGGAATAACTTACAACAAATTAAAGAGATATCCAATGCCTTATAGCACAGTGTAATATAAGTAATAATAATCTAACAATATTTTTTAATCTTCGACTTCCTCTATCTGAAGCAAAATTAGGAACTTGCAAAATGCGGCAACTGTTTAGTCTATACCCCAGGATAAAATTTAATAGACTGGATCTTTGAGCAGGAAAAACTGGATACTTAGCTTACAAATACGATGAAATGTGCTTGAGTCAGGTATACGAAATATGATACACATACCTGAGATTAGAACAGATAGTACCATCTTTTAGCAATAAAATATACGTAAAACTAAATATGAAGATTTTCGCATTAATTATTAAATACTCGTTTCTTAAATAGTTATCTTTTCTGAAATACATTATTAAATACTTGTTTCTTAAAATATTGAAAGTAGATAGACCCACAAAAATGCCTCAAAGTAGAGAATTTTATGAAAACAGTTACAGCATCCTGGATAAGAGAATAAATAATTGTGAATAAAAAATTTATTTCGAGAGTTCGAGCAGTGTAGATTCCCAACCGGTGTTCTAAGATTTAAAATATTTAGCCAGCATTCTATATCGGGGCTAGGCGGACGGCTCTTCTTTTAAGAATAACACGCTGAATGGAAAGGATGTCACAGCTCTCTCTCTAAATTACAACTTCGGCTGCTATTTTAACTCAAACTAGTCTATATTCTGTTGAAGGCCGATATACAAAAAAAAATCATGTGGACACCACATGACTTCCTTGTACAGCCTATTTAATTATGCATGCTTTTTGCTGCACTCCTTTTAAAGTAATTTCCTCCAATTATTCGAACTTAAATAACCGATCTCTCAGGCCAAGTTGAAAATGACATCAAAAATTTAAAATTTTGAAGTATCTCGCGCAGTTTTTATCGTACGAGAATCAAACTTTTTGTGTTTTTAAGTTTTCATAACAAGCATAAATCTCTACCAAATATATGTATAGGAACCGGAAGATCATATAAAGTTAGATTTAGTTATTTGTCCAACTTGTTTTTTCAATTTGATGTTGCCAAAAGATAAATATTTTCGTCATTTAAAACACTTCTCTATTCGGCAGTATATGACTAAGACGAACGATTGTGAATATGTAGTCAGGATAAGGGCTTTTAAGCTGGGTAAGGGGGTGAGTATATGTATATATATATATATGTAAGATAGATATGTAAATTAATGTAAGCTGAATTTGTAATGTAATCAATTTTGTAATGTAAATCAATGTATGCTGATTTTGTTTGGAGAGGTCAAGCCAGCTGATCATGACATTTGCTCTATTAGATTATTATATTATATATATATATATTCATAAGAAAGAAAAACGTTTTACAAGGACTATGGGAACAAAAGTAAAAAAACTAAGTCAAAATGTGCATAAGATGCAGGATCGTAAATCGTGAAAATACATTCTTAGACAAAAAAAGACGCACCAAGAAGGAGTTATCCAAATGGGACGAAAATTGGTATAAGTGATATACATGTACAGAAAAACAAATGATTACAGTTTGAGAAAAATTGGATGACTCATTGAAATGATACAGCTTCACAAAGTGAAAAAGTCAGTAACGCGTTTGTCCACCTTTGACCCTTATGCAAGCAGTTATTCGGCTTAGCATCGATTGATAGAGGTTGCGGATGTGAGAAATAGTGTGCCAAATTCTGTCCAACTGGCGCGTTAGATCGTCAGCATTCCGAGCTGGTTGGAGGACCCTGCCCATGATGCACCAAACGTGCTCAATAGGAGAGAGATTCGGCGAACTTGCTGGCCAAGGTAATGTTCGGCAAGCACTAAGGCAAGCAGTAGAAACATGTGCACTGTGGGGGTGGGCATCATCTTGCTGAAATGTAAGCCCAGGGTGGGGTGACACGAAGAGCAACACAACCGGCCTTAGAACTTCGCACCGCTGTGCTGTAAGGTTGCGACGGATGACAACCAAAGGGGGCCTACTATGAAATGAAATGGCATCCTAGACCATCACTCCTGGTTGTCGGCCTGCCTGCCACGAGACAGACAGGTTGGTATCACACCGCTATCCGGGGCGTCTCCAGGCTAGCCTTCGATGGTCATCGGGGCTCAGTTCAAAGCGGGACTCATCACTGAAGACTATTCTACTCCAGACAGTGACATTCCACTGCGAATGAGCCCGCCACCACTGCAAGTGGGCTAGTCGTTGTACAGAGGTCAATGTCAGTCCGCGCAAGGAGCGCCGTGACCTCAGCTGTCTATGAATGGTCCTTGCGGTCACTGAAGCACTAGTTGCACGTACAATCGATGATAATGATGCATCTGGGGCTGTGAGTGCCGCTCTGTCGATTGCTCGGTCTTCACGTTCTGTCGTTTCTCTAGGCCTACCGCTTCCTGCTTGACGCTGTGTACGGCCATGGTTCACCCATTCCTGCCAACATCGTCTAAGTGTCATCGCTCCTGCTCAAATGTCGAGCTATTCACCGATAAGGCCAACCGGCTTCTAGCCTAACTACACGACCTCTCTCAAATTCTGACATCTGCGCATATCGTTCGCGCACCTGTATGCGAGGCATAGTTTCTGTCTACCAGAGTACACGGAATGAAATTCGTGGAGAATTTATGACCTGGAATCGTAATTTCGCCTCTTAAATATCTTGCCAGTTGCGCAGATCAGACGCGCTTGGCAGCCAAAATGTAAAATTTTGCATTTTCCGTCGAAGCCTATATGCATATTAATTTTGTCCAATTTGCTTTATATCTTCTCGGTAGTGAAAATGGCTCGTTTACGGAAAATTACTAGTGAAGGTCCTAATCATTTAGAATCTCGAAAGAAGTCTCGTCCTAATGTAAGTCATAAATGAAAAAAAGGCAAAACATTTTGATAGTAAACAATGAACTCCCGAGTAAAATATTATAAAAGTAAATAATTATCTCCCGAGTTCAACACCTCAAACAGAACTTGTCAAGGGAAAAGTGACTTGAAGCCTTGTACCTAGGTGGTCATTGAGTTTCGAATGTAGGTTTCGTTCCTCTGAGATATTTCAGATATTATATATATATAAATATGTAAGATATAACAAAATAAGATGGCTGCTTTAAAAATAATTGGTGACCTCAAAATTAACAATTCTAGATTTTAAGCTCACCCCCTAAATTCATCTATTCTCTCAAATTCGAGATCTTTCCATGTTACATAACGCTACTTAAAAAAGTAACTAAAACTAAACCATTCGTAGCTTAGAGTACTTTCTGCATCTACTCGGTATAAATAGTGCTCCCAAGTAATTACGTCATATTCCTTTTCCTAACTTCTGCTCTGGAAAGACCACACTGCTTTGTTTTGCTAAAAAAAACAATGTAAATAGAAGATATCGTATTTCATTATGATTGAGTAAATGTCTAATAAGATGGTTTTGTATGCGTGAAAATAAAGATTGGGAATTCTTCAAATTCATTTTTGTGTCAACTGCGTCATCATAACTTTTACCTTCAGTCAATACTGTCTTGTCAACCATGACGAATATCGAAATATACTAAAAAGTACAGGATTCCTCCTACGCAGCTAAAATATTTCACATATATATATATTTATATAGGTACTGCCAAATGCAGTAAAAAGGATTGGAACACAAATAAATGTTATAACAATCTCATGGACAAAATTTTAACGTTCTACGGCTGATCGATTTTTACATATTTTTGCGAAAAATTCGGCAGTTGCGCCAGTATGTAAGCTTTCCGGCATAGCACTAGGGTTGCCATAAAATAGTGTATGGGAGTGTTGCCAGATTGGTGACTGAATTGGAGATATCCGAAGGTCCAATCTGGAAGCTTCTAGAATAACTTCCTGTCGAGATATTTCTCGAAACGTGTGGAACCTAAGGAAAGCTATATAAACCCCTGCGTTTCTGAGAGCCGGCATTGTGAGAATAGCTGCTTACTGTGAGTGCTAAGCTACGCGAGAGTTTTGTGAACGGAAAGCGATCGAGATAGTACTTTGCCGTGAAGCTACCATTACAATATAGCTTGACAGTGTATTGGTGATTGTTCCACGGTGTTTATTATAAGTTTAGTGTTGCCGTGAAGCTACCATTACAGTTATAGCCTGAAGCTGTGTTGCTGATTGTTTCAGCGTTTTTATTGTAGATTGTCGAAGCTTTTAAAGGTAATTTTAGAACTGTGCTGTAAATAGTGATTCTTGTAAATAAATTGTGCTTTTCATTGTTCTGCATCGTGTTTTCATCGGATACTCTCAAATCCACGAACCCTTATAACGCACCAATATGTATCTAAGTACGTAAAAATGTCACGCAAAAACCCACATTGAATCCATTTTAAATCCATTTCACAATCCGTTTCTGAAGAAATAGTCCTTTACTTTTCCCGTATATACAGGTGTCATACAAATAAAATAGTAAGAATATATGCCGATGCGATCAAAATGCAATTTCATATTTCGATTGAAATATGATACCCGAAATTTTTGGTTATTACACTGCTTCCCTTATTTCGTATAAGAAAGTGAAAATGCAGAGAAAAATTGCATTTTGGCTAAAATAAATCCTTAATGTTTACCGCATAAAAAATCTCCCACGTATTATCTCTCAATCACGGCCAGAAATATAAAGCGTCTAATGTAACTTTTGTAAACAGGTATTTGGATATTTTTTTATAATTTCAGGAAATTAATTACATTAATAACTATTTTGTTATAATATTTGACTTTGCAAGGAAGCATTCCGGTTGAACACCTGAACTGTTCGATATTCAGACTTGAAATAACATTAATTTTACGGCAAAACGCATTTAATTTCTTGGGGGCAGTTCTTTTTGAAGTACGTAGAGATTTTCCTGAACTTCATTGTAAATCTGCAGTAAATTTTGCCTAAATTAAGCAGGCATTTCAGATAGAATAATTATGCGAATATATTTAAAAGCATGCATTAGGTTCGATTAAAACATATTTCTTTCAAAATATTCATAGAGCAGTTTGTTTAAAAATTAGTCAAATAAACAGAGGAAAGCTTTAAAACAAATCTACGACTTCTATGCTGTAGAACAGAACTATTTTTAATTTTCATTGCTGCGTTCCTGATGATGGTCACGAGATTTAAATCCCTATCTTAAACTTCAAGTAAAGTACATCTAACCCAAAAGAAATTATACACTAGTTATCATAAATTAAGTAAAAATCACAAAAACCACGATTCATAAAAAAGTTACATGTAGAATTTTATGAAACTTATTATTAGTATACAATAAATAGTAAGGTATCAAATAACATAAAAAGAAATTACCAGACAATTATGGTAGCATAGAAATTAGCACATGTATAAAATGAACAAATCGAAGGTGTCAGTTTGCTATAGTAAACGTACCTTCAATATGGAACATCCTCGCCTCTAGAAGCAATACAGCACGCACAGCGATATGTGATTCTTTCAATTATGCTGTCTATCAGCTCCATAGGAACCGAGAGCCATTGCTCTTGCAAAGCAGTTCCAAGTGCGGCAAGGGTCTGACGGGCGGACTGAGAGCAGCTAGACGTCTCCCTAAAGCATCCCAAAGTGCTCGATAGGATTCAAGTCCGGGGATCGAGCTGGCCACTCCATGCGCATAATTGTTTCCTGTTGAAGGTAATCATCTACCAGAGCAATGTGTGGTCTTGCGTTGTCGTTCTGTAACAGGAGAGCATCACCTATTGCCCCGGCATATGGGCGCACATAAGCATAAAACATGTCATCTCTATAAACCTGAGCATCCACAGTTCCCCTTGGAAAGACATGGAGGTCTATGCGTCCACCTAAAGAGATGCCACCGAAAACACGGACACTGCCACTTCCGTATGCATCTCTTTCAAGGATGTTTGACGGATGATAACGGGTTCCGGATTCTCTCCATATCAAATAACACCTACTATCGCTTTCTAGACTAAACCTGGACTCATCCGTAAAGAGAACAGCCCTACATTGACCAGGCGCCCAGTGGACATGTTGTCGTGCACACTGTAAACGGTCCTCCTTTGGCGTGACGTGATCGGCACGCAAATGGCTGGTCGCCTCGCATACAGACCACCTTCGTGAGCCTTCTACGCGCAGCTGACGTTGACACTAACTTTACGGTGGCTGCAGCAAGGGAGGATCCAAGAAGAGCAGGAGTAGCGGTTCTATTCCTACGTGCACGTCATGTCAAATATCGGTCATCGGCGCTCGTCGTAGCAGTTGGCCGTCCTTGGCTGAACCTCCTAGATGCCGAATCTCTGTTTTGAAATTGCCTTAAAGTCTATGAACCACAGAAGGACTCACATTTAGCAATCAGGCCACTTCTGTTTATCTTTGTCCTGCCTCTAATCTCTCAATGGCTCTCCATCGTAGTTCTGCCAGCAAATGATGCCTGGAGGTCATTGTTACAAATTGGCTATTTCAGATTCCTGATCTCACTATCACAGTGAAATATGAGGGGCTGCTCTCAAACATGGACTTTTACGCTCCTCAAAGATGACGTATTCCGAGTGCAGCGCCACTAATTTGCATATTGCAGTTTTACTCAGCTACTGTTACTTCGCAACATATTTAAATTTTACACGGTTTGTCTTATTTTTGAGGGAGCTATCGCTATTTTTGTGATTTTTCCTTAATTAATGATAGCCAGTGTATAATAAATGCTTTTGTTAGTTTGTCTGTTTAACAGCTACATAACCTATGCAATGATCGAAGCATTGCCCGCAACTTGCAGAAACGAAGCAAAATTTAAGTACTGAAATATGAAACTTAGAAGAGAAACAGTTTAACTTACAGTTTTGGGCCAGACCCTAAAACATTTGTGCTCAATTACAACTAACAGGACAGAAGTCAGTTTAAGTAGTAATTCAGACGCTGGAAGAAAGAGTATTGAAATAGTGAGATAGAGATGCCACAAGCTCTCTGTATCTCTTTCAGGCTAAGGATCATAGTGCTGAAATACATTAAATAGTTTGCATCCTGGTGAAAGCTGACGAAAGTAGGAGGAATTGTTAAGCAAAACTGGATAATAAACACAAATCTCTCCTACAGTTGTAAAGATATTATTTTGAAGCAGGAGACATAAAAGTTAGCAAAGCCGCGCCGGGACGCCAGCCTTGGACCTCTCGAAAACGAGCTGAGTGTGCTGGCCATTTCTCCACGAAGGCATACTAAGCAGGCGGGAGAAATACTTTATACAGTAGAATAATGCTTTATATTCAATATATTAGATCAAGGATAAGAAAGGAATTTTGCTTAATGTAAGAACTATCAGCAGCCAGAAAATTCATAAATACATAAAAGATTTTGTTAATTTAGTAGGGCAAAGTTCTCGTGAGGGCTAGTTTCCTAAAGTAGGGGTTGTTTTAGGTAAGGAACCTACTTCATATTCAAGTTGTACACAAAGGAAACTAGGAAACCCAGCCAAACATTCTAACTGCTTGCCTGTGAGGTTGCCAAGGTCGAATTCTAAGTATTCTGAGGTTGATCCCTCAACCATTGGAGAAGCAAAAGCAAAAACGCAAGAGTTTTTTTTTCTGAAAGATTATGATAGCTTTCCTTTATGTAACAAATACTCTAGAATGGATTTGAGAGCGAGGCAATTCTTTTCAAACGTACCAATGAAAATCACCCATTATTCCTTGTTTTACTCAAGAATTAGAGTAAAATTCTCACCTATGCACGAGTAGCTTAGAAAAGAATTAATTATATGAATAACAAATGTAGAGTCACAATGTTTGTTAAGAGGAATAAAAATTTCTTTCTATTTTCCTATCACTTAATCTAGATACTCTCCTTGGCAGATTTTTTTACTTGATTCAACGGATATGTTGCTCATGGGCCATTTATTTTCTTTGCATTTGTTTCTTTCCACATTACTCATTTTGAGTCATTAATCTGTTTTAGTCTCATCCATCAATAAAGTAGATCACTGCACTTTTCAGGAGCCAGATTTCTTTGTTAAAGTAGTAGTTATCCTGATAGTAACTTGATGTGATTTAATACATCCATTGTTTATGAAATCACAGAAAACTAAATGCAAAATCAAACTAATTAACACGAAGATACTTTTGAAAAATACACGATTTTGTGATTTTTACATTTTTGTGAATAGAAAGACAGAAATCGTTATCAGGAATAATATTGCTGCATTTTATAAGTTTGAATATTTTCTCAAAGTCTGTAATACATCTTAAAACTGTACTCTAATGAATCGGCATCAATGATTTATGAATTATCGCCAGTTTTAAATACCCATTCTGTGATTTTTGAAAAAAAAATTATATAACTTCGTAAAGGATGGTTTTTTAGCCCCAAAAGTCGTTAGCTTGAATTAGCCATAGTTCTCCAAATGGAATTTCGCATCATCTCTAAAAACGGTGAATTAATTTTCCAATTGTTGCCCCCAAATGTTATCATCCTACATTATTTTTAAAGAAATAAAATAATGAAGAATCAGGGTATATGCATATCCACTCTTTTGCAAAAATTTCTAAGCACCATACAGGAAGTTTTTGTTTTTGCTGAAATTGAATATGTGTATAGCTTATACACAGATAATAAAATTATTAAAAAATCAAGGTCATAGTACTTATTCACGACTCACAATCACCCACTGAATGTTCAAATTAGTAGTTGGTCGAACCGCCCCTGTCGGCAATGCATACTTGAATTAGTCGAGGAAAGGAATGGTATAGATTCCTAATGTCATCCTGCGACACATTCTGCCAGGCATTCATCAGTTGTCGCTCCAGATCTGCGACGTTTTGTGGTGTCCGAATCTGGCGGCCTACCATGTCCCAGACATGCTCGATTTGCGAAAGGTCTGGTGACCTGCTGGCCATGGAAGATTGTCAACCGCACGGACATAATCTAGAGATATGCGAGAGGTATGTCGCCTGGCATTATCGCCTTAAAAATGGCCCCAAGATGACGTGCCATGAAGGGTAATGTAACAGGCAGAAGGATGGTATCAACATATCATTGATCTGTTAAAGATGTACGGAGGATGACTAAAAATGACCTGCTGTGATAAGAAATAGCTACTCATACCATTACAGCAGAGGTTATGGCTGTATGCCTTTTTAAAACAAAGGCTGATTGGAACCGCTATACCCATCCTCTCCAGACACGAATACCATGGTCATCTGCTTCAATAGTGAAGCGGGTTTCATTGCTGAACACTGCACGATGCCAATCTGATGGCAGCCATGATGATCGGTTGCGACACCACTCCAGAGGACACCGCCGATGTTGTGGGATCAAAGGCAAACGTCCTAAAGGCCTCTGTGAGCGTAACCCCGCCTCAGACAAGCGCCGTGAGATGGTGGACGGTACCACGGGAGGTATAGACGTGGCTATAATACGTTTGAACAGTTGACAATGATGTTGTTGGGGAGGTTCGGGCTTGGTGAATAATCATCCTATCTTGCCTCGCATTTGTGCTCCTTGGCCTTCCAGAGCCTTCATTTCGTCGGGAATTTCCTTGTAGCAACCATTGCTGCCAACATCTTTGCACAGCAGTGTCTGTACTCTGCAGGTGACGGCCTATTGTTCGGTATGACCACCAAGCTTCCCGCAACCCTACAATACGACCACGTTCGAAGTTGCTTAGTCGTTTGCAAGGTCTTTGATATCGCTCCAGTCGTAATGACATCTTTAGTTTCTTCTTTACGGAATTACAATGGCAGCAACAAAAAAAGATAAATTTTCAGCCTCTGTTACTGGTTTTATACTTTGCGCATTGCGCACTAGAGATGCGCACTGTGATCGCAGTTCCTGTTCATTTGCATGTTTTATCAAGATGTTTTTGCATACCAAATTTCGTCACGGTAGATAAAGTCCTTCTTGGTGCTATTTTTTTTTTTTTTTTTTTTTTTTTGCAAAAGAGTATATTTTCTTCGAACTTTATTTTTTAATGTATATCTAGAGTTATCAAATAATAGATAACGTGGTACTCCACCTCGAAGTGCACCTAATTTGCACCTCGTAGCCAAAACTTTTAATTTAAAATTTTATGTTCCATATTTTTTTTTAAATTTGAATGAATTTCTGATTAACAAATATAAAGATTTGAAAGCACCCATTGGCGATATTGTAAGGAGTAAAAATTTGTTTTTGTCTCTAGCACGTGAGACTGTCTACCTTCAAATTCTAAAGAAATGTTGTTTTTAAATATAATTTTGCTGTTGAATTGAATTGTATGCGAGGTAAGTGAGAAGAACATGATATTAACCCATACAAGATTAGATTTAACCCATACAAGGTTAATAATAAAAACCAAAAAAATGGGTTTTGACAGCCATCTTGGTAAGAAAAGTGAATATTGATATGATGAATTGGGAAATGATGGAAATTATGTAAAAATATATGCCAGCATTAAACGTATTCTGATTTTAAAATGTTTCCAATTTAGTTGTTTAATTGCTCTTCGTATGAGGTCGAAAAAAATAATGCTTAATAATAAAACTGAAGAGACAAAAAAAGTGGGTTTGCAGGACTAAGTGCAAAACTGGTGACTAAGTGACTGGTAGATTGCGAACTCTACGACAACGTAAAACGTCCTTAGCAAACCTTTTTGGGCGAACGTTAAAATCTAAACCCTTTTAGATTTCACTTTTTTTTTTGCTTTGAATTTTGCTTTATTAGTTTCTTTTTTTTTACTTCGACCGTCCACAGAATGCAAATTAAACGAAATTTAAGTAAAAAGTGCAGTTAGCCTTTAGGCATTTTTAAATGCCACCTCTAGAGCTCTGTTTAGAGAACGTAGAATGATACCTCGAAGCTGTGGTCTGTTAGCTGTGTTATAAAAAAATGATGAATACTAGGAAGAACGGGCATCCGGACCTGCCTAGCTCATGACTTGCCTTAACACAGCTAAACGCTCCAGCCCCTAGAGGCGATCCAAGGAGGTCCCGGACGGTATATAAGCATTCTATACCGCACCCGCGCATAGGGAAAAATCTGTACTTGTGATTGGACTTACTTTCAGATAACATCATTTTTTCCTGGCGTAATGACGCTTAAGCGGAGTTCTTACGGTTCTGTTTTCGTTGAATAACACGCATGAGTGACACGGAAGAGTGAAAATGATCGTTTGTTTCTTTTTTAACAAAAAAATACGATGTGCCCACCACATGACTTCCTTGTACGGAATATTAAATTAACGAAATTTTCCTGCTTTCATTTAAATATATTGAATTAACAGCTAACGAATTTTTAATTATATCTACTTCGTCGATAGCGCATAAACCACAATACAATAATCTATTTATTTAGTACTATAGCCACACTTCTGAACTAGATTCACTTAAAGGCATTCGCATTCATTTTGTAACTCAGAGGGAGCGAAAATTATAGCATCTGAAGAATTACCACAAGTTCTATTCAAATACTATAATAAATCTAAAACGATGTATAAAAGAAATTAAACAAATCAAAAAGAAACAGTTTTACACAGACGATTCAGCGCTGCTTACCTAATGCGCATTAGGTACTAATTAATTCAGGTACTAATTAATTCATATGGTACTAATTCATTCTAGGTAAGGCAAAAATACAAAAAATTCAAAATATTTTCATTAAAAATTGAAAGATGTAGAAAAACATAAAACAGCAAGTACAGTTAAAACAATTAAAAAACCATTTTCACAATTAAAATTATATTTTTACCCCAAAACCAATAATATAATAACTTAATTATAATAACTTAAATGATAATTCCGGAATGAATCAAGCATAATTTAATTCGCAATAATAAAAGAAAACGTTACTTTGTTGTCGCGAAGCTTAGTTTTTCTAGATTGACAACAAATCCAAATGCACAATTTACAAAGCAAAAAATGCACAATTTACAAACTTATAAGACTAAAGAAACTCAGCTCACTGAGCCGAGTAACAGAGTGGATATACATATACATATATTTATATACATTTGGTAAGGCCGATTGCAACCAAAATCGGAGGTGTACATCTACGTGTTATAGCAGCCCCATATACAAAGTTTCAACGTTCTGAGGTTACGTTTTTGAGTTACGCGTACGTACGTACGCACATGCGCACAGACGCTACAAAAGAATCGCTTCAGAATCCATTTTAAGTCACTTTTATAATTTTTTTTGGGGGAAAAGAGTCCTTTATTCTTCTGTTCTTACGTTCGAATGTCACTCAAAAACATTGTTAAAGTGCTTTCGATAGCGGTCGAAATAGATATTTTCGTTGAAATATGATTCCCGACATTTTCGCGATTACAATACTTCCTTTTTATGTACAAGGAAGTACAAATTTAGCTGCAGCCTTCTGCAGATGGCTTCTTGTGTCATGGAATAATAAAATAACAAAATCTTTCAAAGACGCTGTTAATATCAGAAGCAATCTATAGCTCTTAGTTCATATAAACAGCTGCGTGAATTTAATGCAAAAACCAAAACACGATGATCTCCATCCAAATGTAAAGTCACTGGGTGCTAGTAACTATATTATTATAATTATTGCAATTTTGTTCTATCCTGTTTCTTTCACATTGCAGAAAATATTTCAATTGCAAATATTATGTTTATTTCCATGTTAATGTCAGTGTCATTCTAATATGTCTGTTGCCTTAAATGAAAGAAGAAAAGTGCATTCAGTAGAGTCGCTGAATTTAATGCAAGTGTAGAAGAAATTAAATTTCCTTTTCTGACAAACACTATTTCTGTGCAAAGTTACGAAAGTTGTTAAGCATTTAAAAATGAGCATTATTCAAATAATAATATTTTTTAATTTAATATACTTATCTCTATTTAGCTGTTCCAAATCTATATTAGTCTAACTTCAAAAATAAATTTTATTTTTTCAGACTGATTATAAATATTGTACATTTATTGTGTACTTGTGTAATGTTTGCTCCTAACGTCGTTTTTTCTATTTCCGAAAACTGACTTGTCTCATGCTTTCGTAGATTGCATCAGCAGATAATGGATGTATAATAAACATGAAATCGTTAATTAATAATAGCAATATCTTTAATATGAACGGTTTTTATTAAGAACACATGTATTAAAAATATCTGCACTTAATATTAATACTCATTTAGGAAGTTAGCACAAGAAGAAATAATCCTTTTTCTCTCCAGGGAAAAAATTCACTGCATTTTTTTATATTAAATTCACCCTGCTACAGAGCTGTAAGAAGTGTAATCTCATAGCAATAAAAATACAACACACGTAATAATCTTTTTGGTACTGCTATCAAAATGTAAGCAAACGGTATGGAGGTGTACCCTCAAGGCCAAGCAAGGCGTTTCTAAGCATAGAGGGAATAATGTCTAGGGAAGCCATATTTGATCACGAGGAGGAGTTTTTCCCTATGCGCATGGCACGGTACAGAATGCTTATATGCGCCCGGTCAACCAAGGATGACAGTTTTTGTTTCACTAAGTCTGGGTATATAAGGCGGCTATCACACGGGCGTTTGTTTCGGAAGGACAACTGTTTGGAACAATATTTTTGCTTTGTCACGTGATATACAACAGACAATCACCATGGATCACTTTGGGGTTAACATATAAAGGGGAAACTGGTTCTCTACTATGAACACGAAGGCTACTACAATTAGCTATTTTTAGCGTGATGAGGGATTCGAAGTTGATAGCTGATTGGTTTGAAACGAACAATCCGAAGTTTTTTCCGAACGGAAGGAAAAAATCGCTAGTATTTCTTTCAGTAGTTAAACTAGGCAGCAAAGTTGTCCGAAACAGTTGTTAGTGTGAAACAAACGCCGTGTGATATGGGCCTAAGTCACAAAATTAAAGGTGGATGGCTGCACAACCACCGAGAACGCATAGAACACAGTTCGACATTGACCGTTCCCTAGAGTTGACCAAGGGGAGCCCAAATCACCAAATGCGTGTAACGACTCCACAACCAAGGGACATCGGAGACAATACCATATGGTCGCTGACCTACCACTGAATAAACGGTGATTTTAGTCATTGTAATCCCCTTTAAATACCCTCCTCCCAACGTTTGTTAACTTTTCCTCCGCTCCCAGTCGACAGCGGGAGGGCCGCATTTGCTTGAATAAATTTATTTGTGTCCTTGTTAACTTGAACACTCTTTGTTGTTAATTAGAAATCCCAAAGTAATAGTTCTTCCAAATTTTTTTGACAAGTTACATATCGTACTCTACCAATCGAAGTAATAACCGTCGAATAAAGTTGATGTCTTCAGGCTTTTATTCGAATAAAGTTTTTATGAATTTTGTTTGCATTAGAAGTTCAATATATGCACTTAGAGATTTCATGGCAATGGTAATCCATGCGTCTTAGAAAAGTGAGGTCACCTAAGGTAAGACAATCTAAGACAAAACTTTTAATTCCAGAATGTAACTACATGCTATTTTGAAGTAAGAATTCTTGAGTTTTGCAGATTCTGAAGTTTTATAACTTAGTTTGCAAAAGGAACTTTGGAATTCCTTCTGCGAAAGCTGCTAAAAGATTTAATTAAAATTAATGCGAATTATAAATAATTATAAATAAACAGGCAAACAAAATTAGCAAAAAACTATAAAATGACACTGCAATTGTTAAAATTGTAAAAATGAATTTTGCATATGTTAAAATTATGAAAAACAAAATTCCGACTGCCTGTGAAAAAAAGTGGAAGACATATTTTTAGTAAAAGAAAAAATAAAGTCGAATTAAGTATTCATATGAAAATGCTGTATTATCACTCATGGACTCTCTCGACAGGAATCCAACACCTCAGTGCCAACACCCCTTCTCATACAGAATCATTTTGTATCCGTGGTGCCAAGGTGCTAAATATAATGCTAAATAGAGCCAAGGTGCTAAATATATATATATATATATATATATATGCGATGTTACCAAATGTAGTCGTATTATCAAAGTCAAAGTATCAGACGATAACTTTAAAGAAAACCAGGATCCATATATTAATTTCCATGAAAAGCAGCAGTTACAAAAATCAGATCCCCGCAGTAAATAAAAAAGAACAACTAATAACTTTTGGTATTGAAGTTTACGCCATCGTTACATTAATGAAAAGACCCATCGATAATCAAGATCAAGATAGTACTTTCGGTTCAAGGTGTCAACTACTAATGAGTTTTAACCTATATATCAAGTAAGGCCGGAGGCCGCTCACTTTTGTTTAGATAAATCGGAGGTGCTTAGCACCGCGCCCTTAGGCGAAAGAATGGTCTATGTGGCAAAGTCATACAGGAAGGCAGTCATGAAATTATAAATTGATATACTTTTGTAGATGTAGAAACATTCGAAAAATTTTTGAGCAGGTGCTGGGTGCGTGCTATTTGCAGTGAGGAATTGAGTGACTGAAATGAACATGAGATACGGAGAGTAAGAATCAAATCACGTAACCTGAGGTCGCGTTCTGGTTCGTTGATAAATACTGCTGTATTACTCAAAGTTTTATTAATTTAAGAGTAAATAACTCTTGTAGGCCTATAGTATTGCAATCTACTACATAATAATGATCTAATAACTATGGAAGACCCATCGATATTCTTTTGAGAGTCCTTTTATAATTTCTGTAAAGGCGGAGCTTCCATGAAATGACGTCAGCCTCGTCAGCCAATCCAGTTCGCTTTAAATATTTTTAGAACATTCAATAACTGTACGTGTAGAAAACGCGGGAAAATCAACTTGACTACGGGGCTGTAGATTTAATTCCACGTACTTTCAAATAAGAGATCGTCGCCATTAAAATTGTGCCTCCTCTACAAAATGTTTCTATATCCAATTTTTATAAAAAATGCGATAAATAATTTCTTTTTAAAATTATACAAAAGCTGCAAGTTATACAAGCAATTTGGATTGAATTTCTTAATTTAGGCTAATAAGATTAACAAACAAAAAATTATTCACGTCAAAAAAGATGGCATTTTTGATTTTCGGAAGTGCTGAAAACGTTATTTATTGACATGTGAGAAAAATCACAATACAACGCAATTGCAATATCATTTCTTTACATTTTTATTGAATTTCGCTTTCCCGTTTAGTTATAAATATATTTAAATTGTATTATATATATATGTATGTATGTGTGTGTGTGTGTGAAAGATACAACAAAATATGATAGCTGCTTTATAAAGTAATTGGTGACCTCAAAATTAACATTCTAAATTTAGTGTTCCCTTCCCGCTAAATACATTCTTTCTCCCAAATTCGATACCATTCGAAATTACGCAACGTTTTAATGCAAATGCCTCCTGCCCAATCAAATTATTGTAAGCCAAAATTTTTTCTAACTCGAACTAAACGCATTACTTCCTCCCGTCTTCCTTTGAGCTACTGCGTCCTCTTTCGCCTCTTCACCTGCGTGCTGACAGCTTGTCGCTCAGCCTCTGCCAGTTATTCCAGTTAATTAAAATGTAATTACATATTTAAAATTATGGGGCGCGTTTAGCACTCCTTGTCTTCTACAGTCATGTATTAAGAAATTCATCATTCAAGAATAAATGATGTTTAACTATCAAGCGGGTTCTACTTCTAAAATTTCTCCCGATCATCCATTACGCCATAATGTCCAGACATCTACGCAGTAGTGTTTTCTGCCGTGACTAAACGTGAATTGTTTTCATCTCCCGCCAAAAAAACAATTATTACATACAAATATATATATATATATATTTCAGAAGTGTAACACGCATGCTAATTTTTTTTTAAGTTTACTCGCCGTATAACGCGCACCCAGCTCTTCACGAATAAACGTAAAAGATGCATGTGCAATGCTCTTAACTTTTGAGGTCACTTATTCGAACATTTATTCTAGCCTTTGGAACAAAGGTAAACAGCATTGACAAGCGATAATACTAACAGTATGTGTGTGGGTTAAATGTTTGAGGGAGTAAATATTTCGGCAGAAAGGGTAGATTGTAGTTAATGCAGCTCTCGAAGAGAATGCTATTGTAGAGCAATTGCAAACCTGAATGAATTCGTGGAAATAGGAGTTAAATGTTTTCTTTTTCTGTAGTCATTTTAAACCGAGATTTTGAAGTGAAAATCGAAGGCTTTATTAAATCGCATTTAGTGTAGTTGAAATACAGTTGATCTGATGTTCCTTTTAATAGTAAATATGGCTCCAGCGAAAAGAAGCAGGCAAAATGCTGGTTTCTATTGCAAAGCCATTAATTTTGCGGAAGAAAATGGAAATCGTGCTACGGTAAGGATGTCTGGCGTTGGTGAAAGTTGAAACGAATAGATTATTTGTTCATGGATCATAATAACAAGGATGATGAAGATAAAACAAAATTCGATGGTGCACCTGAAGATAAACCTGAAGAACTCTTCATGTTGCCCGAAAATGAAAATGTTTAATTTCATCGGGAATGTCATTTCGTTTAAATAAGCAGCATTTGAAGGCTGTAAAAATCCTTTTTTTCATAGTTTTAAGCTACCATTTTTATACCCAGCGTATGAGGTGCACTGGTGTAAATTTCGGTGCTAGGTTTTAGATTAAAATTGTACGTTATACGCAGTAATATACGGTATGTACGTATACACACATGCACACAAGTATGCGTGTGTGTATTCGCATATTTGTGCATGTGCGCATACAAATATGCGTGTATATATATTGCACACTAACACAAATATACGTGTGTGTGCAATATATATACTCATATGAAAGAGCTATGTAAATTTCAAATCTGAAATGCCACATTAAATAAATAATTTTAAAGAAATAATTTTGTTCTCTTAGAGCTAAAATAAAATGTCTTCCCTTCTATTTAAATGAAAATCCTTCTTCTGACTTTGACATCTACCTTTTTATTACAACACAAGCCAAGGAGTCGGCGTTTTGATAAAGAGTACTTCTCTCTCTGGTTCTTCTGATATTCAATTTCCTTTCGGTACGTCGTTAGCCCCTTACTACTGCCGAACAGATGAGGAAGAACACCTTCTCCATCCTTTCCCTATGCATTTCCAAGAAGGAGCTTTGATGTATTTTTCCCTTTTATTAGCCAATCGGAAACGGAGCTTCCTTTTTATGTACCAGCGAAATAGCCTTCATGCTGTTTTTAAAGTCATTCCGAGTTTGTTGCTGTGTAGGAAATATAACTGTGCAGAGGTTCGTTTCGTAGAGAATGAAGACAATAAATTCCTAAGAATAGAGCGATCGTTTAGTGTTCCGCCATCAAGAGAAGTCATACTGGTACTTTAGTGCCGTAGCTTCATATTTCGTCAGGCTTCCGCATCTTAGAATTAATTGCCATTTTTCTTAGCATTCCGAAAAAAATAGTATTTTTAGTAAATTTTTAAGAAAGTGGAAGCAAGTAAGCATTGATGTGCAGGAATAAATAGCAAATATCGGTTTCTAGGTCTGCATCTTATCCAAGTCTTATTTAAAAAATATATTCCGTACATCGGATGATCCGATTTAGAATATTCCATTTCTTACTAATATATTAGAAACTGGTGGCTCCGCTTTAGTTTTCTCGATCACTTGTTTATTTTGATATTAGTCACCAAGTGCAAGTTTTGCGCTTAAGTGCACTTCGTGCAAAAAAAATTACACTGTTTGGAAGCTCGAATATAAAATGTATGGCTTAGTATTACTTAAAAAAATAAACCTTTAAATAAAGCTGAGCAATTTACTTTATTCAAAAAACAGCTCAATAATTAGATTTAGGAAACCGTGTAATTCAACATTGCAAGAGATCCTGCTTTCCAGGGATTCTATAAATGATTAATTAATGAAAACAACTGATAACCATCATTTGGGTTAAACTAACACGCCAAATAATGATTATTAGAGAAGTCAAACAACAAGAATGAGCATAATACTTGTCGTTGTTGTTTTATTGTTGTCAACTAATGCTCACTTGTCTGATATATAGTCAGTCCCAGCCCACGAAATTCCTCGTATCAAAGAGCGCAAGATACGGCTGTCGTTGGCAACAGCCTTGAGCACTTTAGAGGTGAGAGTGCGATTAGCTCAGTTCTGCCCCCAAATTTGAGACAGGTCCAAGGGTCTGTAACACTTCTTCTCCTACTATCAACCTCTCGAGAGGACTTTCGACTCACCGCCTACTTACAGTGCCCCATGCTGCACGGACACTACACATTTACAAACGTCCATGCCTTCTCCCAGATTCGGACCGGAGTCTTTTGGCACGGCAGTCAGCGACGTTAACTACTATACAGTTTCGGCGGCCCGTAATATTTCTAAATCTTGCAGAACTAGTTTCAATGGTTTAACTACAATACCATCCTAAATAGTCCTGTTAAATTTACAAATATTACGCTGATTCTTGTTGTTTTCTCCGATATTGAACATCATGCTTGCCCCTGAAGATTTAATGAAGAGGGTTGCCACTTCGTAAAGCCTGCTCTAGCTGTTTGAAATTAATTTTAAAAACCATGCATTTCAAAAGACGGTTTAATACAGTTTGTTGTTTGTTATCCGTTGAGAATATTGTGCATTGCATAGAACAAATATTCAGTAACAAACAGAAAAAAAAACAAGCAGAATAACTAAGAGAAGAATAATGAACACTTTGAGAAACGAACACTGATTTTGTGAATCCCGAAAGTTTCACAACATATCGCATTCGGTAACTGAAAACTATTTTGTGTAATTTGAGGAGGAAGGAATTGAAAGTGGTATCGAAAGACCAGCAATATTTAACAACAACAGAAGCTCACACTTATGTGTCAAAAATTTGAGTAACTTGATGAGGTATTTGCAAACTTTATATTTTACCAATACATTTCGAACGCGTTGAAAAGATTCTAAAAAATCCTTCCCAAAATTTAATCTGATATTTAGTTTTAAAATACAAACTTCCAGTCCTTCTAAAATATTTAATAACAAATTACTTTATTTTACTGCTAAAATGTTTACTAATAAATAAATGTTTGATGAATGAATTTTTATTAAAGGAGAAATTTTTAAAATAGACTAAAAACTTCTATCTTATACATAATTAGAAATGTTTCATGAATAATGAAGTGGAAAATAGAATAACATTCTTCTTCTTATTATTATTATTATTATTATCGTTATTATTTGATTGCAAGGAGAAAATAGCCTGTAATGAAAAGAAGGACATGTTACTGCAATATACAATAGAAGAAACTACCTTCAACACAGTATATCAAGAGCCTTCTATAACTTACTTAATCTCTTCACTATAAAATCAATTTAAAACTTACTTCTTATTTAATAATAAATTAACAAAACAATGCGATATAAAAGTCATATTTATATTTGATTTTAAAAACAAATTTCGATAAAATCCTTATTCAGTCGCCTTTTAGAAAAAAAAAATTAAATCGCCTGAAATTGCGCTCTTAAGATCAATTTAAATTTTTATAATTTCTTCTAGCTAAATTTTCTCATTATTAAATTACTTTTCCACGAATATTTCAGCTTTTCGAAATTTATTGTTTAGTGAGCATTTAATTTACATTTACATACCTTCATACACATATTTCTGATATACAACGCTTTTATAATTCATTTATGAAACACAACTCTTTAAACAATTCAATAATACTTTGCTAATTTAATAAATATCTGTCCATTTGAAAGTACAAATTCCTTCTTTCTGAGCCGGTTCCACTGTCCTACCATAGCTGTTAATTGTTAAGCACCTAGTATATGAAATCTGTTCTTAGAAATTAAATCTATTGCCTGCATCATTGTCAAAAGAGTGGCAGCAATTTCGAAACACCGCTACAGGTCCAGCGAAAGGAGGGAAAAAATGACTTATCAGCTTATGACAATCCTACCTTCACAAGAGTTTTCATTTTTTTAAAATTTATCCAAAATATAGCAACGCCTGATGTAAAACTACAAGTATTAATATTGCCCAAATTAAAGATGCACTAATACCGGAATCCAAAGTCTTGAGCTCTTCAAAAATATCTGAGTGCGATTTGTAGATAAAAAAGAATGTTTAATTGTAGCCCATAGTTATGAGGTCATTCAATAGGTCACATATTCTAGCTGAGTTTAAATAAAGTCATTTAAAGTCAAAATGAATGAATAAGAGAAGAAATATTAGATGTCCCAGTGCAGCTCCTATTTTTTACACAACTTTGCTTCACAGGCTCGTAACAGCCATTTGAATAATTTAAATGTGTCTGCTTAGATACATTCAGATTTACTGGGATATACTTAATTCAGAATTAGTAAAGATTTTTCTAGATTAAACTTTAACATAACTGTTCAGAAATTGGGTAAAAAAAAAACACCTTTGCTATTTTGATCCACACACCCAAAACCATCCCTCGTAACCTCTTACTAACCGCTAGTCGCATAGTTTCCGGCTTGGCAGGTTTTGGCAGCATCTGCAACAGACAGATATGATGACCAAACCATGTAGAGCCTTGCTTATGTTCTCCCAATCCCATAGCAGCAATAACGATCTCTATTAACCATTCTACAAATCAGTGGTCTCAAACTCAAATTTCATGCGGGCCGCATGCACAATATAAAGCAACTGACAGGGCTGATTATTAGCCCAAAGGAGGTTAGCTCAGAAGAGCTATTAATTTCGCCTTGGCATTTTGGGTCGATTCAATGTAAATGTCCGTATCACTTTTCAAACTGTTGCCACCAAATATTATCACCCTCTGTTATATTTAAAGAAATTAAGTAATGACGAATCTGCGTAAATATATGTATGTTTCTCGCACTATACCTAGAGCGGTACCTAGAGCCATCAAATTTTAAATCACGTAATTTTTTTCCGAATATGGGCATCTGGAAGCCCAAATTTGGAATTTGTTTTATTATTTTATATTTTGTAACACTTCAACGAATTTTTGATTAAAGAACTCAACGATTTCAAAGCGAGAAATAGCAACACTGTACTAAAAATAAAAACATTTTTATCTCCAGCGCGGGAGTCTGTGTATCGGAAATTCTAATGATGTGCTTATTTTAAATTATTTTTGCGATTATACTGTTGATTTAAATTTTATAGTTTAAGTGCGAAGAACATGATATTTAAAAAATAAAGGTAACACATAAAACGTTAAAAAAACGCCCCTTTGGGCGTAATAAAATAATTGGAAGCTTTCAGATATTTTTCTCTTATTTTCTATAAAATGAAAAATTTTATTACTAAAATAATAAACATTATAAATAAATTTTAAATTTCTCTTCCTAGACGTTCACTAAAACATATCACAAACAGTAATAATACTGTCATAAAGGTAAAAAACGCATGCTTATTTTTTCACGTAATAAACGTTATCTCATGTTTGTGTTATTCATGTAAATATTTATTTTCTGTTTGCAATTTAATGTTTGATACCTGCAAGAAAGTTTTGGCAGTCATGCTTTATAATTCACGTATATTCGTAGCGAAATATTAAATTCATAGATTGACTTCTATTTCAAGTAAATCGAACCTAATTAAATAATTGTTATACAATTTATTTTAGTCTGCACTATTTTAAACATATTTTTAATTACCTTGCAGAGTCTTAGTTTTTCTTTTTGCAAAAGACGGAGAAAATGAGCAACGCGCTCGCCGGGACTCGATCCCCGACCTATCGAATACGCTTTAAACTTTCCCTTTTTAAGGGCGACTGGCGATGAGGGGACGCAATCGCCAAACCCTGGTGATGGACAATCATCATCCATCACATTTTTTTAGTTCGGACTCCACAATAGAGTCATTAGGTTTTTTTTTCTTGTGCTGGAGACGTGAAAACTGAGCAATGCCCTACCCGATACTCGAACGCGGACTTCTCGAATACGCGTCAAGTGTGCTGACCATCACACTACGAAGGCATGCTAAGAAGGAGGGAGAAATGCCTTATAATGTCTATTACAATACAAGCATAATTGATAGTGCAATTAACAAACGTTATTAAGTTATTCATTCATAAATACCGTCTTGTCTTTTTTTTACCCTTTCCCATTAATCATGAAATAAACTCGCATAGTGCATACAAAAAAAGCGATTTTTCCAAGAATGAGAAAAATATAATAATTTCGTTTGACATGGCAGTAAATAAATCATGAAAACTGTAAGTTTCAAGAGAAACTTTATCAAGTGAGACAGAAATTGAGAATAAATAATGACAGTCTCTAATTCTTTCTCTAATTTACTAAATTTTTCTTCAGTACATAAAAAAAAATACATATGTTTGTACCGTAAATAATTATAAGCTTCATCGTTTCTTACTACAGCTTGAATGGCGATTCGAATCTTATACGGTTTTAGCCTCCGGAAAAAAATATTAAAAATTAATTTCATCATGGGTTGCATATGTGATCATCCGTCCATCCGGTTCATTTGTTACTGAATATCAATTGTGAAAAAAGCTATTCACATATAACTGCATTCCCAGCCAAAACAATTATTCTTAATAATAAAAATCGTAACTGAGCGTTTTTTTTATAAGCATGAATAAAATTTGAGGAGAAAGTACTTTATATACTCCCCCTTTTAAAGCGCAAACGGGGATTAGAGGACGGGATTGCTAAATTCTGGTGGTGAAAAATCATCATCCACCACCTTTTAGTTCGGGCGCTGCTGTAGACAAATTAGCAAATTTGATGCAGTAGATGTGAAATATGTGCAATGCCTTCGCCAGGTGTCGAACATGGACCTCTCGATTACGTGCCGAGTGTGCTACCGTTATACCAGGTAAACATGCTGGAAGCAAGGATGAAAAATCCTTATAATATAGTAGGGCAAAAGTATGTCAAGGCACTATCATGTCCGTGTAAATTTCATATACTTCCCGACTTACATTAATAATGTAAGATTTTGGAATGTAGCAATTGTATGTGAAATATTTAAAAAAAAAGAAAGAAAATGCTGTAACAAGATAATTGCCTCCAGAATCAAACAATGCATTGAGAAATGCCCAAAATCCTTATTAATCAGAAAATATTCAAAAAGGGTAAGAAAAAAATCAGGTTCTAGGTACGTGTTATAGATATTATCTTTCTGGCAAGATTATATAATGCCCACTGTTAAAAACGATACTATCTTACTGTTATCAGTAAGCATAATTTATAAACTAATGTTATCCTGCACACCATCAACAAACGTATGGCACTAAAATAACTACTGATGCTCCCAAATATATCCAATAATCTGCCACAGTTTAGCTTGATTATAAATATGTTTTTATGTAAAACACTAAATTTTTAATACTGCCAAGATCAAAAACGCAAAATACTTCATATGTATATTCAAAAGTGAGATTAAGATACAATAATATCAAGAGACATCAGTTGTTGTGTATATTATGCCATTAATATCACCAGGTATTTTACATTAAAGAAAATTAAGCCAACTTATACTGTTGTTGCCATTGTCCATTAGAAATTACCCTAAAACTATAGTTTTGTAATGTTGAAATGTTTACCGAAATCCTCGATATATATCTGTAAATGTTGTAATTTGTTTAATTAGAAGATGATACTGTTATGAAAAATTCGGCGGTTGCGCCTGTATGTAAGCTTTCCGGCATAGCACTAGGGTTGCCATAAAATAGTGTATGGTATGGTTGCCAGATTGGCGACTTTCTCGCCCATTTGGCGACCAAATTGGCGATATCCCATGGTCAATCGGGAAGCTTCTAGAATAACTTCCTGTCGAGATATTTCTCGAAACGTGTGGAACTTAAAGAAAAGCTATATAAACCCTTGCGTTTCTGAGAGCAGGAGATTGTGAAGCAGTGTCTGATAGATTGTGAAGCAGATTGTGAGTGTTGCGAGAATTGTGATTATTGTGAGAATCGCTCTTACTGTGAGTGCTAAGCAACGCGAGAGTTTTGTGAACGGAAAGCGATCGAGATAGTACTTTGCCGTGAAGCTACTTTTAAAGTATAGCTTGACAGTGTATTGGTGATTGTTCCACGGTGTTTATTATAAGTTTAGTGTTGCCGTGAAGCTACCTTTACAGTTACAGCCTGAAGCTGTGTTGCTGATTGTTTCAGCGTATTTATTGTAGATTTTCGACGCTTTTAAAGGTAATTTTGGAACTGTGCTGTAAATAGTGATTCCTGTAAATAAATTGTGCTTTTTATTGTTCTGCATCGTGTTTTCATCGGATACTCTCAAATCCACGAACCCGTAAAACGCAACAATACGCTTAATTCATAGCAACCATTACGCTATGTAGATTCTGTATTATTTAAGAATTACGAAGAGTGTTAAAAGTAGATGCATATCTTTGTGCACTAATTTATTTACGATAATATTAGCACTAATTACTTTTAGCATAATATTATTTAATCAAAATTAATATGGGCTGTATTTTATATATTATAAGTACAGCATAAAGTGAACAACAACGTGTATTCTGTGTCTAATTTTGTAATTTGTTTGTAATTAAAATTTTGCTATTTATTTAAGCTTGTTGTATCAAAAACTATGTTTTATATAACCAAGTTATATACTATATAATCCTGTTATGTCTTATACACTTAATAACATTATTCAATGATTATGTTGAATTGTCAAGAGTAATTAATGTTAAAGAGTTTGAAGGCAATGATCAATTTCGGAGTGTAGCTCTAGATAGTTGCGAGATCCTCACGACACTCGATTAGTCTATGCAAGCCGCCGAGGTGTCCGGACCTGCTCTAACATGTCATTGCACTTAACCTTAAGAAAATCTTTCACGGGAGTCACACCTTATTCTTCATAAGGAGTACGAAATTTTCTTAAATATAAGTGCAGCTACAGGTGATATGTAAAATTTTCTTTATGCATTTATTAAAACATTTATTCCCGAATTCTTTCCTTTACACATTATTCTTAATACATTTATTCCCAAATTTATCATACCAAGTTGTATTTAAATAAAAAAATATTTTATTGTCTAAATTTTAATTATTTTAATAAGCTCTAGTAACGGTTGTTGTGATGTTTAATTTACTTTATCAGACTTACCCTAAGTTCAGTTTGAATGCAGGTTTTATCAAATAAGGAAATCTGATGTAATTGAATAAAAAAATGCAGACTGTGCTTACATATTGTTTCATTCAAAATGGTTATGCATTGAAGTGTGGAGTGGTTAGCAAACTCGATGCGTATTCGAGAGGTCCGTGGTTCGAGTGTCCGCGAGGGCATTGCTAATTTTTCCTCTCTCCTGCTTCAAAACAATGTAATAAATCTACAGTGGCACCCGAAATAAAAGGTGGTAAATGATGATTCTCCAACAATAGGATTTGACGATTGGGTCCCCTAATTCGCAGTCATCCTTTAAAAGGGGGAGTACATATGGTATTTCTCCCGCCTTCTTAGCATGCCTTCGTGTTGTAGTCATCAGCACACTCGACGAGTATTCAACTGGTCCGTGTTTCGAGTCCCGGAGAGGGCAGTGCTCATTTTTCATGTCTCCTGCTTCAAAACAACCTAATGTCTCCACAAGTGTTTCAGGCTAATAAAAAGATTTAATAGCAAAGTCATTTAAAGGTGACAGCCACTTTTATGGATTTTTTATCTTTTGTATTTGACCACTAATGATTTCTAACTTCAAAGCCTGAAGGAAATATCCCACAGTTAAAAAAATTTCCAAAGCTAATCTATTTATGCTACTTCTTGTCGTAATAAAAGCTCCAAATTATGCACGAATACTCCTGAAAAATATTTCTCGAAAATATTCCGTATTAAAGGAACCTTATGTAATCTCATGTACAAATTTGAACACTTGGCGTTGAATTAGAACATTTGGCCCTTTGTATTAAAGCAAACAAGCTATCCATTTCAACTCGGACTAAGATCAGGAATAGCAGCGTTTGAATTGTCTTCATTAAGAAAATCCAAAACTATGAGTTGTTCATATTGAGGAAACTGTGAATTAATCCAAAATTAACTCAGATTAATTTATTTGTCCAAATTAAAGAAAGAGTAATAATTAATCCAAAATATGACAGATTAATTAAGTTGTTCTAATTAAGGAAATTCTGATAATTAATCCAAAATTAAGTCATATTAATTGATTTGTCTTAATTAAATATACGGTGGTAGATAATTCAAAATAGTTCCGGTTAATTAGATTGCGTTAATCAAGGAAATCCTAATAATTAATCCAAAATTAGGTCAGATTGATTGAGTTGTTCTAATTAGGAAATCGTGATAATTAATCCAAAATTAGGACAATTAACTGAGTTGTCCTTAAGGAAACCGTGATAATTAATCCAGAATTAGGTCAGATCTTTGCAGTTTCCTAATTAACTCTTCATTGAATCAGTTATTAAAACTTGGATTATTACTCTTAGGAAATTAAGATTCTATAGTTCAGTACACGTAGCAAGTAAAAAAAGGAAATTAGCCACCGTTATTTTAGAAGCTTTTGTCCATTTCTAGAAGGTCGACTAGTATTTGACTTTCTGATGATGATTAACGATTTTCTCTCAAGAAGTTTTATTATCAAGATAATTTTACGGCTATTGACATTAAAAACCTTGAACCACAGGTCATTATTCTATTAAAAACATGTCTGTGCTTTTCCTTTTAAAGGCCAAAAGGGCTATTAGTCTCAAAATGGCATTTTGCGTCGAATCGCTATAAACGCGTTATGTCACTTTTCATTCGAGTCTGTTTACACTCGGAAAAATATAAAATATTTGTCTTTCGGATTAAATCTGTCTGTTTTCGATTAATAAAGTAGGCTGTCTCAAAGCAATACATTCAGTTCTTCAGAAAATTCGTTTCTTTTGAATTGCGTTAATTAAAATAATAAAACTGCGTTTAATTCATTATCTATTTAATTAAAACCATTCAGCATTTTCATATAATGATGCTATATTTTTTTATTATCTATTTCACATTTTATAAACTTTTAATGAATTTTTTGGCTAACAAACGCACTGAAGTGAAAGCATCAGTGGAAATAGTGTATGGAATAAAACATTTTTAGCTCTAGCGCGCGAGGCGTTCTATTGAAAATTATAAAGATACATTGTTTTTGAATATTTTGTGATTTTGCTGCTGAATTGATTTGGTTTGGTTGCGAGGGTTCAGGTGCGAAAGAAATGATATTTAATAAGTAACGGTAACACACAGAACGTTAATAATGACAAAGGAAAAAAGTTTTGAAACACATCTTAAGTAAAAAAATTGAACATTGATATAATAAACTAAGAAAAGACAGAAGAAATATAAAAATATATGCTAACACTTAAAAATACGTCGGGATTTCTAAATATATGCTGCTATGCAGCCTTTAAAATTTTGTGTATTTTTTCCCTATAACTGTTGTTGCTTAAGTGGGTAGAGAAAACGGTGCTTAAAAATAGAGCTAAAAAAGAGAGAGAAAGACAAAAGATTA
>KK122455.1:392160-414239 GCA_000611955.2 Stegodyphus mimosarum | reverse complement strand
ATACTGGTAGACTTATTTACTTACCACCAGTTGAGTCTTTCTACCGCCTTTATATGACTATCAGCATTTGTACTCTGACGGTGGCGCAATCTGTTGTCCACAGGCCCAACAAAAAATGTCTACGTAACATTAAAATTTGTACCGGAATTTATAAAGTTACTTTGGAAAATGAGCATTTGTGACCTGTGAGAGACCTTATCAAAGAGACCCTGTCAAGATTTTGCTGAATGAGTATTTCTAGTACTATTTTATGCATCGCGATTCGGAGTTTACAGAAAACATTTACTCTAGAAGTCAGTGGTAATTTGGATATAAGATGTTATTCAACTGCATTATATTTAACAATAATGACTGGGTATATTAATATACATCATATGTGCTTTCGCATATTTGCAGAGACTGCGAGCTCAGCGACAACATTAAAAATTCTTAAATACTCTTTCGGACGACCATCATAAAAATCTAAATGCTTTCCTTTTTTTTCTTTTTAGCCCAAAGGGCTATAAGTTTCCAAATAGCATTTTGCGTTGTTTTGCTATAAAGTAGGTTTCACTTTTCAAATTGTAACGACCAAATGTTATTCGGCGTTTTTTATAATTAAAGAAATTAAATAATGAAGAATCTGTATGAATGTATGCATTATTAAATTATGTATGCATTATTAAATGTTTCTCGAATTGTGAAAAATGACGGTATCTAGAGAGATAAAGTATTCAATAACGTGATTCTCCACCTTAAATTGAATACCTGGACGCCCGAATTTCGGATTGTTTTATTATCAATTTCATATTTTATGAAACTATAACGAATTTCTGATTAAAAAAATCAAAGATTTCAAAGCCAAGAATGGCAACATTGTACGGAAGATAACATTTGTGTCTTCAGAGCGTGAGACTCTCTATCGGAAACTCTAAGGATATGCTGCTTTTAGATATTTTGTGATACTGCTGTTGTATTGAATTTGTGGTTTAAGGGCGAAGAACTTGATATTTAATAAATAAAGGCAACACGTAAAACGTTAATAAACGCTCCTTTGTTTGTAATTTATAATTTGAAAGTTTTCAGATTTTGTTTTATTTTTATGTTTTTCCACAACTGTCCCATTGATTCTACAAAATTATTCGTAGAGAATTATTTCATGCCGCTGCATATCAAATTATTAATGAGGTCTTTCTTAGGCAGTATGGTACATGTCTTTATTTTAATCTTAAAAGCTACTGAAGAATCAATAGAGTTTGAATTTCGCTTAAATTTCGGACAGGGATAAGTAATCAACCTTCAAGTATGTATATATCACACTATTCATAAGAGAAATATTATTATCGATCAAAACATCCATAAATCGTAAAACGTTTCACAGAGCTTAGCTCCATAGATTTACCGCCTCTGAAAGGGACACTGGTTGTGAGAACGTAATTAAATATCGTAAAACATCCCTAAGATATCCAATTAACGATTCACGGTTACAGATCTATTTTGGTCTTCGATGGAGATTATCGTCTTAGAGAACGGTACTCGCAAATATATTCGATAAAATTATTATAATCAATTGATCTACTAGCTATTAAGGTGTATTAAATAATATTTCGCGTTATGAGAGTTTTTGATTTATAATTTTGATTTATGAGTTAAAGTAAATAATGGTTATCAGGAATATTAAACGCAGTACATGTGGAATGGGCAAGTCAGTTTCGGTGCCCGAAATTCCAGGAAACTACAGATGAAAAAATCTGATGTGTACACCACATGACTTTCCTGTACGGAATACTAAATTACACACACTTTCTTCTGCATTTAATTCAAAATTATTGGATTGAATTAAATATACTTCGCAGATAGCGCACGAACCACTATAAAATACACATCCAGTCACATTAATGTGACGACCCCGTACTTTCCATGTCAGAGTTAAATAACCAATCACAGAAGGCAGGTGGCAGCACAGTGCAGTTGAGCGTATATAAAGGGTGTGTGAGGGCTTCGGAAAACATTTCAATCGTTGGCGTAATGCAGAAACGAAGCGATTTATCCGACTTCCAAAAGGGCATGATCATTGGCTTTCGGGCCAAGGGTGGAAGCATTTCCGAAACGGCTGAGTTTGTGAACTGTTCGCGTGCCGCCGTGGTAAAAGTGTACCGTGCATGGCAAAATGGGACTGTCCAAAATCAGCGACGTGGCAAATGTGGTGCACCACGGGCCATAGATGACAGAGGCGAACGACGGTTGCGGAGATGCGTTCGGGCAGACAGACGGGCTACCGTTGAGCAACTGACCACCAAAATGAACCAAGGGGCTACCAAAAGTGTCTCCCAAAGTACTATTCAGCGAACATTGCTGCGTCTGGGCCTCCGAAGCAGACGCCTGGTTCGTGCACCTATGCTGACTGCTGTTCATCGACGGCGAAGGCTAGAATTTGCACGCCAGTACAGCAGCTGGACGTCCACTGAGTGGCGACAGGTTGCGTTTTCGGATGAATCGCGTTTTATGCTCCATCGGACAGATGGACGTTGGCGTATAAGGCGTGAAACCTCTGAAAGGAACCACCCTGCAACCATTGCCGGAACGGTCCAAGCTGGAGGCGGGAGCATTATGGTCTGGGGAATGTTTTCCTGGCATTCTCTAGGTTCACTGATCATTGTGGAAGGCACAATGGATCAATACAAGTACGCATCTGTCCTTGCGGACCATGTTCACCCCTACATGCGCATTGTTTTTCCTCAGGATGATGGCATCTTCCAGCAGGACAATGCGAGGTGCCATACAGCTGCCAGTGTACGTGCGTGGTTCGAAGAGCACCAGGATGAGTTTACCGTCCTCCCCTGGCCAGCAAACTCACCTGACTTAAACCCAATCGATCATCTGTGGGACCATCTCGATCGAGTTGTTCGCGCCATGGATCCTCAACCGCGTAATCTAGCGCAGCTGGCCACGGCATTAGAGTCGGCATGGCTCAACATCCCAGAGAACACCTTCAGGGACCTACGTGACTCTCTTCCTGCACGTCTCGCAGCAGTCCGCTCTGCGAAAGGTGGTTATTCTGGCTTTTGACAGATGGTCACATTAATGTGACTGGACTGTGTAAATGCCCTCTTTAAAAAACACTATATTTGCTTACCATAGCGACACTCTCACACTAGTTTCATTAATAGCGTTACATTTCAGTCATTTTATAACTAAAAATCAACACAAATTATGTATATCATCTAAAGGATTACCTAATCGTTGCCACATGTTCTATTCAAATACTATTATAAATCTAAAACGATGTATAAAAGAAATTAAATAGAAAAAAAAGAAACAGTTTTTCACAGACGATCCAGTATTTCTCATTCAATAAATTCAGTTCTCACTTCGCGGCAAGGCATTGTTATGTATTACTTATTTCAGTTGTGATTTAAATTGTTTTAAAGGTAATGTTTTAACTTATTTTGCTTCAGACTTAAAGTTTAATTTGTTTTAATTTTTGTAGTTGAACTTAAGTTTCTTTGGTTTGTTTAAAAGTAATTGTAGTCATTTAATTTGTTCTCTTGACAGTTTTGGTTAACGCTGATTTTAAGTTGCTTGTGTAATTAATTTTTCTTCTTTACTTTTGGTTGGTTAACTATTTAAATTCTGTTTAGTTAATTATTATTTTTCTTAACCTTGGTTGTTAATGTTAATCTCTTGATAGGTTGATCCTTAAGGTCAATCTTTTTAAAGTTGTTACACAAGTTGGTGTTTAAAGTTTAATTTAAGTTTTAATTTTTATTATGCCCCCTTTTCTGCTAAATTTGGGATCCATATTTTCTGACTTTGGTGGTCGTTTTGGTGTTGTGGAGAATATATAAAAATTTTCATACTTGATTATTGTATTTTAACTGAAGTAATTTTTATTTCCTTACTATGGTGGTCGTGTTTGGTGTTGGAATAAACCCAAGAAAATTATCTATGAAATTATTATATTTTTATTTAAGTACTTATCAGTATTGAAGTTAATTTGTTGTAAAATCAATAATTAACACCTATCCTTTCAAAAGTATTCCGTTGCCCTTCCAAATAGATTTATTGACTTGTTTTCGATTTCTTCGCCCGCTAGACGGTAGTCTGTGAAACATCTGTCAACGTGAGTAAAGTTGCACCCTGCGAGAGAGGCTAGATCCAACACTACTAACCCTGCCGCAAACTTGGGGGGGACGGGGTGTTTTGCTTACTCGCAGGCTTTTCCTATGTTGGAGTGGGACCCTTCGTCGAGGCTAAAGGTGACTGACCTCGTGGTATCAGCGAGGTTCGCCAACTTCTGGAGCTCATTCCACCTTGGGCTGCACCGTCCTGCGTGTTCTTCCCCTGGGGTTGCCGGGCTGTTGGCGGTTTTCCTACCATCTACAATCGCCAATCGAGCGGTCTTGGCGTTTTGAGTAAAAAGGCTTGGGAGCTGGCGACGTGGGGACTGACGGAAGACTGACACGCAGCCATTTTTGTGGACGGAAGGAGACGGAGCTGAAAGCGTCAGCATTATCAAAGAACCAAAGATGTCGGAAGAAATAGACGAGAGAAGGATACTATGGAGGGCGACGGAAATGTCCAAACTTATCCTTAACTAATCACTTCCTTTTTTTTCTCTCCTTATAGAAAGCAAGAAACCATATCTACAATGTATTCTCTATGTTAACTTCACTGTTTGGAACGTCAAATTGAAGTAGCTCTGTGACGTTGGCCGAAGTTGTTGTCGGATGTCGGTATCTACAATGTTAAATTCCCTGTTTGGATCGGTATGAGCTTCCTTTTATATTTTCCACTCCACCGCCACCAATGTAAAATTCTGTATTAATTCAGTATTATCTTAATAAATTCCATATTTAATTTTAACTTTCTTGTAATGTTTTCACTTTAATTTAGAACACTGGACCTGTCTACATATTTCACAACGCAATAAATTTAATTATTCTGTTGGAGCTCTTGGTCACTATTTACGATTGATTTGAACACTAATTTTACAGTATATATTGTGTTTATCATGTTGTCACAAACCTTACACATTCATGTTATTGAGAATTGTTTATCCAAATATTGACTTATCATTTGGTATTGAACTTAAAACCTATACACAAACTCTTAAGAAATTAAAGCTCCAACAAGAAAATGGTGCCGTGACCTCGCGAATTTTGTTATATGCAATTTGTATTTTATGTTGTATTTGGTATGCACAAAAAAGGTGCCATGTATTCTAATTTATCATTTTTGGTCCAGTGTAATTTTTAAAATTGCTTTTGCTAAGAGTGGTGGCAGTGTTATTATTAATTACTGGTAATATTTTCTTTATGTTGATAATTGATATGAATGATATTTCATAGTATAATATTTTTATGAGTACTGTTAAAAGTGCTGTTAATTGTGTAATTAAGCTACACTATTTGCTTATATATATTTTGCTGTACTGTTTACCAGTGTTACATTATTTACACAAAATTGGTAGTTTATTTACACAAAATTAGTAGTATTGTATTATATTGTGTTACACATTTATGAGTTAAATTGGTTAATATGCCTACTAAAAGGAAGAGTTTAACTCCAGCGGCAACTAGAATGCCTGTAATTAACCGTTTAACTGGGGGTCGGAATCCTCAGCCAACTGCAAATAGAATCTCAGTTTTTGGGGCTGATCCTTTGGTGTCAATTCCCACTTTTACTGGGGCAGAAGGTACTACTCAACTTAATGATTTTCTTGACAGAGTCAATTTAGTTGCAGCACATGTAGGCTGGGCTGACTCTGATAAGTTGACTGCTATTCGTGTGAAATTAGATGGAGAAGCTGCTGCGTTTATTCGCAATAACCCTCGTCTCAAGAATGAGACTAAGTTGGAAATTGTGGTTGAGGCTTTAAAGGACAGATTTGCTACTGTTCAAAATTTACATGCTAATATTAGAGCATTAATTCAAGCCTTTCAGAAGCCTAGAGAAAGTGTTAGGCAGTTTGCTGCTAGAATAGAGGCACTCTCTTGTAAAACAGTACCTGTCGATAAAGTGGAAGATCCCACTGTGGAAAGTCAGAGACTTGATTTACTCTTGTCTGTTTTTCTTGAGGGCCTTCATTTACATTTGAGGCGACTGTTATTACCACAGAACCACAAAACATATGTAGCAGCTAAGAAACATGCTATAGCAGAAGAAGAAGTTTGGTTTAAAACCCATGCAGATGAGCTTAATAATGTTCACTCTGTAGAAGTGAATGCAGTTTCCACTCCAGGTGTTACAGTTAAGGCTGCACAGGCTAATAGTTCCAAAGATGAACTCACAGCAGCAATTAAAGCACAACAGGAAAACATTGTTACTTTAACTAACATGTTAGGAAACTTGCAAACTCAAGTACAATCATTGATGTCTAAGTCTACAGCTAAGAGTAGACAGGTTGGTCCTCGTTGTTATAGATGTAATAGGTTAGGCCACTTAGCGAGGAATTGTATGGTAAATCTATCTCAGGGTACTAACAACAATGTTAGAACTAGACAGTATGGTAATGCTCGACAGCTAGGAAATGCTAGTGTAACTCCCAACGCACACCAGGTTGCAGGGCAGGTTAATTCGAGGAACACTACTCAGTTAAATCCTCAGGCTCCAGTTTTTAACCAGAATTTAAACTAGTAAGGGGTAGGGAGAGCAATTCCTTCAGTTCATCCCATGAAGCCCTTTTGAAGGTACCATCAGTGTATTCAGTTTCTTTAGGTGAAGCACCTCTTCCTATAGTAAATGGCTCAATTTTGGGTAATAAACTCAAATTTTTATTAGATTCAGGAGCTACTGTAAATTTACTAAATGCTAGGTATATGAAATGTTTTGGCAAGAAAGTAAAAATTGAAACATGTGAAACTTATTTAAAAGGCATTTCAAGCAACAAAGTGTTAGTTAGGGAAAAAGTTTTGTTACCTGTCAAATTTCAGGATCAGATTTTTCAAACTGAATTTCTTATTATTGATAGTTTATCTGATCAATATGGTGCACTTTTAGGAACACACTTTTTAAGTCTAAACAAACTTTGTATTGATTTCAGTTCATCAAATTTGATAGGTCCACACATATTGGTGCCTTTGCACCTTCACATGTCTGCGCCAAGTGCTGATGCTTCAATTAATTGCATGTCACCAAATAACTCGACTAATGATATCTTTTGCTATTCTGTGAAAAAGCATAAACTTCCTCCTTTCTCTGAAAATATTCTAAAAGTTTCAACTTCCCTTTTACCTTTTTCTCAACCTTCTGTACTTATTGAACCTCTTCCTCACCATCAGCACGCCAAATTCAGTGTAGCACGTTCAGTGAATAGTAAACAACGTTCAAATGAATTTTTTATTAAAGTGGCAAATTTCTCTCCTGATATTGTACACATTAACAAAGGTATGAAACTAGCCACCTTGGCTCCTGTTAATGTTAAAACACCTGATATTCAGCCAGTATTTTCTACGAGTCTTGAGACTGGTGAGCAGTTTGAACCCTGGGGAGGTCAGTTTGACTTAAGTCATTTACCTGAACAACAGAGACATGAACTTATGATTCTTTTAGATCAGTACAAAAACATTTTTGCTTCTTCTGTCACTGAACTTACTGGTTGTGATACAATTTTACACAACATTAATTTAAAAGACAACATTCCTGTCAGACAGAAACCTTACAGAGTTCCTTATCATTTAAGGCAAGAATTAGATAAGCAGATTGCTGAGCTGTTAGAGGCAAAAATTATTGAAGAAAGTGATAGTGCATATTCTGCTCCTGTGATTTTAGTTAGAAAGCAAGATGGGAGTTATCGTTTAGTAACAGATTTTAGGAAATTGAATGAGAAAACAGTTGAGGATAGTTTTCCATTACCTAACATGATAGAATTGATTGAAGGTTTAGGGAATGCTACTTATTTTTCCACATTAGATTTAACTTCAGGTTTCTTTCAAATGAAAATACACCCTGATGATATTTATAAAAGTGGTTTCACTACTCCTTCTGGACATTATCATTGGACACGAGTCCCATTCGGGATGCGTAATGCGCCCAGTTCCTTTCAGAGACTGATGTCAATAGTTTTGGCAAATCTATCGCCTTTACAGATAGGCATTTATATAGATGATATAGTGATAGCTTCAAATACTTTCGAGGAACATTTAAGCAAATTAAAAATTGTATTTGATAGACTTACTGCACACAACTTAAAACTGAAACCTTCTAAATGCAATTTTCTCAGAGACCAAATTACATATCTAGGTTATAAAGTATCTCAAGGTAAAGTGCAGCCTGATGATAAAAACCTTAAGGTTATCAGTAGTTTTCAGGTGCCTAAAAATAGAAAGGAAGTTAGAAGATTTTTAGGTCTGGTAGGATTTTATCGTAGATTTATTCAAAATTTTGCTCACAAAGCCTTACCTTTAACTGAACTGACTAAAGATAAAGTAACCTTTAAATGGACTGATGAGGCTCAACAGGCTTTCGACAACTTAAAAGCTGAACTTTTAACTCAGCCTATTTTGGCTTTACCAGATTTTACAAAACCCTTCGCTTTGTGTACTGACGCTTCAAATTATGCTCTAGGAGCCATTTTAGGTCAGGAGGATGAGAATAAATTTTTACACCCTATCTGTTTTGCCAGTAGAAAACTAAAGGGTCCTGAAATTAATTATAGCACTGTGGAGAAGGAAGCTTTGGCTGTTGTATGGGCTACTGCTCATTTTAGGCAATATCTTTTAGGCAAAAGTTTTACAGTTTATTGTGATCAGGCTTCACTTTCCCATGTATTAAAGTTAAAAGATCCAACATCTAGGATTGCTCGCTGGATAATGGGGTTGTCTCAGTATGACTACAAAATTGTTCATAAACCAGGAAAATTAAATTCCACTGCTGATTATTTATCCAGATCTGTAAATGTGGCTGAACAAGTACAAACTTCTACCACCCCTGATCTTTTACACACCATTAAAGAACAACAAGCTGTTGATCCTTATTGTATGCAAATAAAAGAAGATTTAGAGAATAATAGAATTCCAAAACCTCCTTCACAGATCTTCTTCATTGAAAATGATACTTTGTATTGTAAATTTAAAAATCCTAAGGCTCGTTGGCAAAAACAAAACAGAATAGTGTTACCTAAAACATTAGTTCCAAAAATTCTGCAACAAAATCATGATTCACTTGTAGCTGCTCATTCTGGTTTTCATAGAACCCTTCATAGAATTCAGAAAGCATTCTTTTGGAAAAACATGCATAAGCAAATTCTTAATTATGTGAAATCTTGTCATTCTTGTATACAGAAACGTGGTTTTAAGGCATCACACAAAGCTTCATTAATGAGAGTTCCAATAGCAAATAGACCTATTGAACGTATAGCCATGGACATTGTAGGCCCTCTGCCCATGACACTTTCTGGACATAAATATATATTGGTTATTACAGACTATTTCACGAGATGGCCAGAGGCTTATGCTTTACAAAATTGTTCATCTGAAACCATAATTGAGAAACTTGAGCTGTTTATTGCTTCTCATGGGGTACCACAACATATAATCACAGACAGAGGTACCAATTTTATATCACAGGCTATTAATGAAGTTTATCAGAAATTAGGAATTTGTAAACACACCACTACAAGTTATCATCCACAATCAGATGGTGTCGTAGAAAGATTAAATGCAACTCTTATTAATTCATTAAGTCACTTGGTTTCTGAAACTCAAGAAGATTGGGACAGGCATTTACCGTTTGCTTTATTAGCACATAGAACTGGAAAGCATCAGGCATTAGATGAGTGCCCAGCGTTTCTCTTGTATGGCCGAGATTTAACGTTACCAGTGGATATGTTGACTCAGTCTAAATTTAAGACTTATGATGATACTAAAACTTATGCGAAAGATTTACTTGTCAGACTGCAAAAATCATTTCAGGTAGTTAAGACAAATTTAACTACTGCAGCTGAGAAACAAGAAACTACTAGAGAGTCAAAAGCTTATCATAAGGACATACAGCTAGGTGATACAGTTTACTTATACACTCCTGTAGTACAGCCAGGAACGGCTAGGAAGCTGTGTAAATTTAACAAGGGTCCTTACCGAGTTGTTGAGAAGTTATCAAAGGTTAACTTCAGGATAGAGTTAGTGACTAAACCACACACACGACAGGTGGTACATGTTGATCGTTTAACCAAGGTGCCAGCAAGAATTATATTTCCTACTTTAGAGATCTCTGATCAAGATCGTTCTTCTGCTGGTCAACCTAGTGACACTACTACACAATTGCCTTACAATTTAAGGCCCAGAGATGCTCATGGATTTGTAACGAGTAATTGAACTTTATACTGTTGTACATATTGGTAGGGTAGGAAAGTTTCTGCCTTAATTGAAGTTCTAGATTTTGTAACAGTTCTTATTTAGTTTTGTTTGTTTATTTCTTTTGTTGCGCTGCGTGACTTGTTTTGTTGACTTGGGTTGTTTGACCTTATCTAGTTCATGTTTTGTCAGGAATTGCAACCTACTGCTCTTTATATCCTGGTTTGTTTTTCTTTGAGAGCTTAGTGGCTGGTCCACTTTGTTTTTCCTTCACGTTAATGTTTCGAAATTGTTTGTTTACCTTACTAAGGGACGCCTTAGTGTCTTTCGGCTTATTATTTTTGAGTAGTTGGTTGTTATTTCTTGCTCACACGTGTATATTGTGTTTTGGTCGATTACACTTGCCTACTTATTTAGTTTTATCATTTGTGGGCTTGTTGAATAACCTAAGTTCAACTGTTAGTTAAGTTACGTTACTTACAGTGGTAGTTTTCACTTATGTATTGGGGTGTTGCTTTGATTTAAGAAGACGTTTGTATCTCGTTTCGGGTAGAATTTTTGTCTTGTGTTTTTATTTAGTTTTGCTTCACCTTTTGAGGTAAGGTGAAGGTAGTTTGCACTCAGGTGATTGTTCAATTTCTTGTTATTGAAGGCCTGTTTTGAGTAACACGCTTCTGCTCGTGTTAGAGCTCTGTTTTTAGAGTGTTTATTTGTAAGTTTTTATTGTATTGCTCGTGTTTTTGTGTTAATTTTTTTTTTGGATTAGAGTTGATTGTTGGTTTACATTTCTCAGGCTTAAGCTTAGTTTGGAAGTGTTTTATTTTGTTGTAAGTAGTATTGTGGATTCTGATTCTGAGTTTCCGGTGGTAGGGTTATTATTTTGTTTTACTTAAAAGTTAATTGGTAAAAATCCTTTTTGTATTTAGTACTCTTTCGTCAGTTTAACAGCTGGCTCTGGTTCAAGTAATGAGTAATTTCTGCCATTGTCACCACTGCTTAGGTTTAACTTTTTATGTGTTTTGTAAAGTCAGAGGTTATTGATTCTTTCCGAAAAATTTTGGTAAACCAAAATTTTTCTTTTCGGAACGGGGGAGTACTGTTATGTATTACTTATTTCAGTTGTGATTTAAGTTGTTTTAAAGGTAATGTTTAACTTATTTTGCTTCAGACTTAAAGTTTAATTTGTTTTAATTTTTGTAGTTGAACTTAAGTTCTTTGGTTTGTTTAAAAGTAATTGTAGTCATTTAATTTGTTCTCTTGACAGTTTTGGTTAACGCTGATTTTAAGTGGCTTGTGTAATTAATTTTTCTTCTTTACTTTTGGTTCGTTAACTATTTAAATTCCGTTTAGTTAATTATTTTTCTTAACCTTGGTTGTTAATGTTAATCTCTTGTTAAGTTGATCCTTAAGGTCAATCTTTTTAAAGTTTGTTTGCACAAGTTGGTGTTTAAAGTTTAATTTAGGTTTTAATTTCTATTATGCCCCCTTTTCTGCTAAATTTGGGATCCATATTTTCTGACTTTGGTGGTCGTTTTGGTGTTGTGGAGAATATATAAAAATTTTCATACTTGATTATTGTATTTTAACTGAAGTAATTTTTATTTCTTACTATGGTGGTCGGTTAAATTCCCTGTTGGGATTGGTATGAATGTTTTTTTACTTTTTCCACTTCACCGCCACCATGTAAAATTCTGTATTAATTCAATGTATCTTAAATAAATTCTATATTTAGTTTTAATTTCTTGTAATGTTTTCACTTTAATTTAGAACACTGGACCCTACTGTTTTTGACACAACGCAACATTAATTATTCTGTTGGAGCTCATGGTCACTATTTACGATTGATTTGAACACCTATTTTACAGTATATATTGTGTTTATCATATTGTCACAAACTTACACATTCATGTTATTGAAAATTGTTTATCCAAATATCGACTTATCATTTGGTATTGAACTTAAAACCTATACACCAACTCTTAAGAATTAAAAGCTCCAACAGCATAAATGCACAAAAACTCGAAATATCTATATTGAAAAATACGAAGTAAATCTTAGACTTACTTGTATTTCCTCGAATAAATTCCAGAATGCGATTAGCAGAATTTAATTTGTAATCATAAAAAAATGTGTTACCTCTGTTGTTGCGAAGCTTAGTTTCTCTAGATTGGCTTTGCCGCAGTTAAACAATTAAATTGTTGATAATTCTACAAATATTGCATGCATTTGATGCAATAAACTTTGTTTACTAAAGGCATAAAATCCTTAACCGGAAGATAAAGACAACATAATTCAATCATTTTTAGAGCAAAAAAAATGCGCAATTTACCGATATATAAGAATAGAAATTCTGAGCTCACTGTCACTGAGCCGAGTAACAGACTGGGTATATGTATATATATATTTTTGCTGCGGCTGGTTACAAACAAAAAGGGAAGTAAGTGCACATCTACATACTATAGCAGTCCTATAAACAAAATTTCAACGTTGTGGGGCTATTCGTTTTTCAGGCATGTGATGCTTCATATATTTACACGCACAGACGCCTCGAAAAAATGTCTTCAGAAACCATTTTAAATCAGTTTTTAAATTTCGGGGGGGAAAAAGGGCTTTATTCTGTCCTTACCTACAGATGTCATGGAAAACTTCATTAAATTGCATTCGACAGCGGTCAAAATGGATATTTTCGTCGAACTCTGATACCCGAAATTTTTCGGGATTGCAATACTTCCTTTTAACTTTGTACAAGAAAGTAAACATAACACATTCTTTCAAATAATAGTAGCTGCTGTTTTATTTACATAGTTAAATACTTCTAGAGAAGCTTCCCAGGTGGGAAATAAGTTACTGACTCTGACTGCTGCACTGAAGGGTGCAGGTTTGAGTACCGGAGGACTTATGCATTACTGTTAATAGCCTTGTTTATTTCTTAAACATCATGTGTTTGTAGCAGTCTATTCTGCAAGCCCTCCTGCGCAAGTGGCACAGCAGTATTAGACCACTTCTGCAAGGAGGACACTAAAGCTGTGAGCAGGGCCGGGACGAGGGTGAGGTAGGTGAGCACTTGCCTCAGGTGACCAAATAAAAGGGGCGCTAAATTAGCTATTTGATCAAAAATTCAGAAATTTATTTTTAAAACTTACGATTTTTGACTTTTAATTTCGGAATACATCAGTGAATATTAAAAGAAATTTGAGTTTTAAACAATCCAGCTAAAAAAAGAAAAACTAATAGCATTAATATATTCTCAAATGATATGAGCTTTCACAATAGTGTATATAATATTTTTTAACATTAAAATTTTTTATTGCAAATAGCTTTAAGGAACAAATTACACTTTGTGTAACGAATTGTATAGACTAAACTTTGACAGAAAATATTATACTGCGACATTACTTGTTCTTTGCTGTCTCTCATTAGTTTGGCTTGAGGTCTTTACTTAGTCATAACAAACTTACGGACCGCAACGTAACTGCTGAGTTTTACAATTTCATAAATACCTTCTGGAATAGCATCCGAAGAATAAACAAGTGTGATTGAAAGTGAAATTTACCGTATTATTAGTTATTGCCCTTTTTTTTCTCTTTGTATAAAATTTTCCAATGAACGAGGTGCATGAATCGAAGTTTTTGGCTTGCATTCACTCTCATGTTGCGTGGGAACTGTATGGAGTGTTTCATTTAAAGTTATTTCTGAAGCAGATGGTGAAGGATTAACCAAATTGTTTTCTTCTTTGTCAACTGGGATGTAAAGACATAAGGTAATATAAAAGATTTTTAATAATTCTCTTGTTCGTATTGAAACAAAATAAATTTTTTAGTTTTAGAGAACTAAAAAGAAGTTTAAAATTTTGAGTGCTTTGTGAAAGATTTAAGGTAAACTGTTCTTTCTAATTCTAATATAATTTAATTGATTTTGACGTAAAGAAATATCTTTTAAAAAATTGAGTTTTGTTCCGTTGACTCTAACGAAATCGATATAAAAATATATTTAAAAGATATGCTTCTTGCTAAAAGAATTTAACATTATACAAACACGCGCACTATGCGTTTTGTATAATGTTAGTTTTCAAACATCATTTAGTATTATTTATTTATTTACCCCCCACAAATAGGTAAATAAATAATCTTGCATTGAATGGCTCTGGCTGTGAGGCAAATTATATAGCCGTAGAGTCAGCAGTCCTCTTCTGCAGAGTAAAAGTAGTAGTACTTTGAGTTCAGAGATTAGCTTGAGAACGATCGACCGAGTCGGGAGCTACACTTTAGTGCTTTGTCGTGAAGCTGTCTTCATTGTTATAATCTGAGAGCCTAAAGGCTGTGCTTCTTTGGAACTTTCCTGTGTAATACTGACAAATATATTGTATTTTGATTCTTCACCAAGTGTTGTCATCAATCACTGGAAATCCACGAACCCGTAGAATGCAACCATATATTAAAATATTCTTATAATTCCTTCTTGAAAATAAGGATGTTTAAAATTAATGGAATATTACCTTATTATTTTAGATTATCAAAGATTCGTTTCACATATATTGGAAATATCATATCATAATCGCGTAAGAATAAAACGGTTTCTTGAAATTAGTGTGCAAAGAATAAAAACGCAAGCAATGTCAAAAACTGATTTTACATTACACTGTCTAACAACTTTTTTTGCTCACTAAAAGTTGAGAATTGTCTCCAGTTCCTTACTCGTGAGAAATAAATTTTTCATTTTTTTTTAAACTACAAGTTAATCTTTTTAAGCAGCAAAAGAGAGGAAAGTGCAGTCTTGAATCTTTTACGAAGACAAGTTACACGAAAATAATTCTTTCTAAACATTTCTGGGATTAAAAAAATACAAGAAAAGGGCCTTAACCGTCAAGGACAATAAACTTCTCAGTTTGAAGAGCGAAAATGTTAGCTTAAAAAGTAAGAACCGAAGTAAAAAGCAAAGGTAAAAAATTTATAAAAAGTGCAAAGAAGAAACATACATAAGATTTTATCTAGTAAAGGAATGTAAGATTAAAAAAACAGTGAATAAGCAGAAAGAAAATAATAATTGTTATTTATTGCAATTAATGCACACTCAAGCTTATTTGCAACCACAAATGTTCAAGGCTAAAACATCTTACTAAATGACATATTTCTTTTAGCCTGAGTGCGCTTAGTAAAGTATAGCATATAAATATTTGCCTTATTACGATTTTTCTGTAACTACGGATCATCTTAAAATACAACATTTACATGAAATCTATGTATGCTGCTTGTGCACGGTATGTGGCATTTATTAAAATATTTGTAGACTTTGTTGGGTAAACATTTCTGACATTTACAAATATTTCATAACTAAATCTTTATGTTGTTGTTGTTGTTGTTGTGTCCATATTACATGTAAGAATGATTGCCACAGCCTACTTCGAAGAGATGTTAAACTTCCATTTTCCACTCCAATTTTGAGGAAGAGCACCACAGGGAGTGATCCTCGGGTCTCCCAACCCTCTCCCCTTCTACCAAGCCACAGGAGAGAACTTTCAGAATATTTAGAGTATCCCCCATGCCGTGAGTATGCTATACATTTACAAACATCTATGTCTTCTCCGGGATTAGAACCCACGTCTTCAGCACCACAATAGGCTCCTCTGACCACTGTACCGTCTAGGTGACAAATCTTTATATACACTGCATTTTAGGCAAAATATTTCATTTAACATTTGAAGAAAAGCATTTTAAATTTCTAACTAGAAAAAGTATTTAACAATAATTTTGTTAAATAGTTTGCTTGGAAAATGATTTTTGCCCTTAAACCTGCTGAAATTAAATGTTAAGAAGTTGTATTGCTATGTTTTTTTTCTGACGACGAAGTAATTGACTTACAAAAGCAGTTTTAAAACATCTGATATTTTAACCACTTCGTTTCCACAAAGCAGACTCATCCAGTAAAAAATATTGTCAGGCATCTTCAGCAAGATACACTCATCGATGTTAAATGTGGTCTAGAATTTGCTCCCCTTAATTCTAATTTCTGACTTGCCTAACTAATTCTTTTTAACATTATTTGTGTACCAAATATACCCTTGTAGAGTCATTAGGTTTATTTCCAAGCAGGAGAGATAAAAAAATGAGCAATGCCCTCATTAGGACTCGAACCTCGGACCTCTCGAATACGAGCAGAGTTTGTTGACCATTACACCACAAAGGCATGCTAAGGGAACGGGGTAAATACCTTATAACCTCAAGTTTAAAATTTTGAAATGCCAAAGAAAAGTTCGAGTTTCTTTCTAAATATTTGTTAGAGATTCTTTATTGTCACTACCGAACACATGGTGAAAGTTTTACAACCAGGTTTTTGTTAGTTCTTTTTCCTAAATAAGTAAACAGAATTCTTTACTGAATTTATTATTTGTACTTATTCTTTGAACCAAAGTTATTTTATACTGTCCCCCCAACAAAGAAAGAAAAAAGGACAGTACTATATCTCCCGTTCTACTGGGCCGATTGACGAAATTCAAATTGTGCTTTTCATGTCTCCAAAGGGCGACTGAAGATATATATTAGATGTATATATAGCATTGTTATAACATAGGTATTTTGACACAAAATGGGTCTTTTTCTCAAATAACATACCAATTTTTTTCCATATTTCGATTCTACGACTCAAATTATGCTTAAATATAATATTTTGTAAAATTTGGTGCGAAATTTATGGAGAAATTCAAAAATTTAACTTGGCGATTTTTTTCAGTTTTCGCCAAAAATAATTCACTTGGTGAACTTCTTAATACACAGCAACCTATTTTCCTCTCAATTCCATTCTCAGGAGCGGAAAAAAAGTCAGATCGTTTCTACCCTTTTGCATTGCGCATCAGCGGAAAAAAAAGCCGAATCGTTCTACTTTCAAATAATTTTAGCAAAGTGCGTAAACAGCATTAGATGTTATTATCTCTTCCGACAACTATACCAAATTTCATAACTCGTCAACATATAAATTAACGTACATATTCTAAAATTTTGAATAAAAAGCTCTAATTTTTTGCAGGTATACTTAAAAATACATCTACTTTAAGGTAATGATAAAAATTATATAGATCACAATTCAAAATTGTTTTCCAAAAATTAAAAAAAAATATTTAAAAACACAAATTTAAAAAATAAATCATAAACAATGGTTGGATGGATTTTATATGGAATGAACCTAAATTTCGAACTGTGAAAGAAGGAATCAAGTAAGTGTAATAAGAAAAGAGATATTAATAAATACATATAAAATTCAGTTAACAATGAGGAGCTAAATGTTTGAGATCTACGTTTTTAAAAACTACTCGTGCGAATTTTACAAAACTTGGCAGTTTGGCATAATTTGATTCGTAGAATCCAATTATGTAAAAAAATTCGGCATGTCTTTTCAGAAAAAGTCCGATTTTGTGTCAAAATACCTATATTAGAACAATACTGTATATAAATCTAATACATATCCTAAGTCGCGCTTTGGAGACATGGAAAACGCAATTTGAATTTGGTCAATCGGCCCAGTAGAACGATGATCGGAAAGCTATAGAACTGTCCCATATTTTTTTGTTCTTTTTGCGCAGTGTGCATCAAAATTCAGCAATTTTACAAGATAACAAATATTGACAGTTAAATCGCTGTCATAGGTTCAGTCATAAACTGAAGCTATGACATAAGTTCATATGCCATAGGTTCGTATGTTATAGGAACCTATGATATAGGTTCATATGCTGTCATGATTTCAAATTTTAATTTGAATGTAATTTTTTTAAAACATGATTAAAGAGAGAAAATGCTTGTTGCAGAAAGGAAAGTAGCAATGTCTTTTCGGTTAGTCAAATATTTGCTTAAAATGCATAGCAATACCAAAAAGCGGAGGAAAAAAAGTCGTATAGTAAAAGTGCAGATGGCAATGCTAATTAGAAAATCTTAATTAAAATCTTTCCAGATGGTTGCTTTCCTTAATACCTTTAATAATTGCTTGTAACTAGATATTGAGGCTCGATTTAGAATTATCCAGCGAAAGAATAATCCTGAACCCTAAGTTGCCTAGATTTTTGCCTAGTAACACAAATTGCCTAGATTTCAGAATTCTACTTGTTATATTGGACTATGTTGGACTTATCCGATATATTCTAAAATTCTTATTAATGGATGGGATAATTTAATTTTTACGCCGATGTATTATGTTGGGTATTTTAGATTACTGTTGGATTTCGTTAAACAGTGCAATATTGGCTTCAAATCGAAAAGCAATGTTTTTTCTTGTAAATTCATGAAAGGAGAAAATAGGTTTAGAATAGAGTTCTGAAATCTGACATCTCTTTAAGCTTGTAAATGGAATAAATTATTCCATTTCAGCACCGACTAATTTTTTATTGCTTGTATAAAAATACTAATTATCTGCCAAGATGAATTTACAAATTGTGAATTAATTATTTTTTTATTTTAAGTTAAATACGTCTTGAATTTCAACTGCTTCTTCTACTTCATCGGAATATGTAAACAGATAAAGTTTAAAATTGGAATAAAAACCTAAATTTGTATGACGGGTTTGGCAACATCAAATGACCATAGTTTAATTATTTTGCTACTGGTTGCCTCGTGTGCTGATAATAAATGCTGCTGAGTTTTTGTCTGGTTGAAATTGAGTTAGAAGTCCTCAACGGATAGAGACAAATTTTTAAAATTTAAATTAAAACTTGTAAATTCTTTTAATATTTTGTCTGTATTACCGCGAGTAGAAAATGTTAAATTTATTGATTATTTTAGTTCTCCGACTGCTAACGGAAATTCAAATAAATTCTTCAATTATTTTACATAGATGTATTTAATTATATTGAAAGGTATATGTGTATTAATGTATTGATATATATGTATTGATATATTGATTTAATATGTATATTAATATATGATTTAATATGTGTATTAATATATCGATATATATGTATCAATGTATTATATATTGGTTACATATGTATTGATATATTGATACATATATTAAATCTATTTAATAAGTCAATCCGACAGGTTATAAACTAAGTCCAATGGAATTTAAATATATATACGGAAATACGTAAAAAGCAGTTTTAAAAGCAACATCGTTGAAAAAAGAAAACGCAGTGGCTTTATTTATTTAATTGAACTACAGAATCATATTCCGAGATAATCCCTAAATGTTAGAAAATCGAAAGCATTGCTATGTTATTGTAACTTATCTTACTTGTCTCACAGTAACATCAGAACAGGCTCACGAAATCATCGTGGCAAGCAGTGTAAGGCCCATATCACACAGCATTTGTTTCACACGAACAACTGTTTCGGACAACTTTTCATCCTGGTGTACTATTGAAAGAAAGACGGGCGATTTTTTCCTTCCGTTCGGAAAAAATTGCAGGTTGTTCGTTTTCAACCAATCAGCTATCAGCTTCGAATCCCTCATCCACGCTAAAAATAGCTAATTTTGGAAGCCTTCGTGTTTGTAGTAGAGAACCAGTTTCCCCTTTATATGTTAATCCCAAAGTGATCTATGATGATTGGCTGCTGTATATCACGTGACAAAGCAGAAAAATTGTTCCAAACAGTTGCCCTTCCGAAACAAACGGCCGTGTGATAGCAGCCTAAGATTGCGCCTAGAGCACAAGTTGACAGTACGATTTTGCTCAATCCGCCCCCAATTTCGATAGACAGCACCCCGGGAGAATGGCTCCGAAGGTCTCCCCAACTCTATCCCTACCACAACCTCTCGAAAGGATTTTCGGTTAGCCGCATATTTAGAGTGTTGCCCATGCCCCACAGACACTATACTTTTATATACATGCCCTATCTGGGATTCGAACTTGGGACCTTCGGTACGGCAGTCAGCGTCACTAACCACTATCCCAGTCAGCAGTAACAATATCCTTCTTTTTTCACAAATTAAAACGAAACTAGTAATAAAAATTTCCTTTTTCAGAGGTTCATCGAAATTTTAAAGGAAAAAGTGTTAAATTTATAGAATCTATGGGTTTTCTTAGGTATCATACAACATGGACTCTACGTCAAAAACGAAGTAACGAATTCTCTCTATGTCTTTAAGAATAAATACTGCAGAAGAAAGGTTTTAAATAACCTTTTTGCTTAAACAAAATTAAAACAGATGCAAGCTTTTCGTGCTCACAAATCACCACAACTTGTGGCTAACGTAACTTAACAGAAATACGAATATAAGAAATCACTAATAAGTTAAGATATCTAACGACTAGCTCCTTTAGCTTAACTAACAATAAATCGGCTGTACACAGCAAAGCCGAAACCAGAAATATCACTATAAATCTGAAAGTGTCTAACACTGGCTAGAGTGCTACTAATTTCAAAACGCGGAGCATAACTCTTTCCGAACTCTTGAAACGCAGGGTAAATACTGTTTCTGAAACGCGTTTAGAATTTGTATTTACGTCATAATAAATTTACATTCTGACAGGAAACTGAAATCAGGAGGGAAAGGAAAGGAAAACTAAAAGTAATCGGCTAGAATAAAATAAGTCCTTACAACTTAAATTAACAAAAGCTCAGATTTATTCCTGCATTCATACCTTCTAGCACAGACAAGGCATTCCTATATGCTATTTATTTCTAATATGTTTGGATTAAAAGCAATTAATTACGTAAAAGATATTATTACATAAATAATTCTAAAATACTTCAATTAAAAATAATTAACTATGATGCAGTACGTTCAATAACATTAGATAGGTTTCTATAGAAAATCATACAACAAGCATGTAAGCATCGAAATAATAATAACATTCCATTTTCGTATAATTAAGATCGAAAAGTCGCATCAGAATACTCTTTGTTATTGATCATATTCTTATCAGTCATGTATATCATTATTATTAAGGATCTACCTTTAAGAAAATGAACGAATGAACTGTCCTAATTAGCTACGTTTCTCATTCCGATATTAAAGACTAATAGGAACTCCTTTTATGTGAGAGACTATTAAATTGCAGAAAAATCCATATATTGATGTATTGTTTCTCGAAATCTTTGGAGAGCTTCGACGAAAATGGTGTTCTAAAAGAGTAGGAAATATATTTCCACCGTGTTACTGAATAGTGTTAGAGCGTAAGTGGCTGAGTGTAAAAAGGAGGAAAAAGAAATAAGAAGATTTCCAATAATCCTATTTTCGAATGTTACTCGGAAAAACTGGATTTGGATGCGACAAGTGTGTTTTCAGGATTTTGTTTCAGAAAAGATTTATAAAGTTTTATAGCTATCATATAATGTAATAGGTAAAACGCTTTCTGAGACTTGTTTCAAACAGGCTTGTTAATATTTTCACTCGTGAGTCTATTCTTATATATAATGCTCAGCTAGAAATAATGGCTATGGATTAGAAGGGAAGTGTTCACTCGGAATACCTCGAAATGCTAAACAGATAATACGGTTCGCAAACAGTGTAGAAATGGAGAACTGAATGTAGAACTGTGATCTTTTATGCAATATCTTCCAAGAGCTTAAACTTTTCCCTGAGAACAAAAGATAGAAAAAGAGACAAGAGCAGCAAAATGAATTTGATTTGTAGTTAATGTGACGAATATTAATTACTCTGTGAATTTTAAATACAATCAGATTGCCAAAATATTATGAGTTTTCAATGAATCGGAAAACCAATTTCCAAAAACGAATTGCAGAACAATTTATGTAGAGAGTCCAAGAAAAAAAAACCTTACCACGATATATGACGCCCTGGTGGCTTATCCGCTTGTTCAATCGACTTAAAATAATAACTGTTAAGTTACGTTTACAATAACACACAGTTCAACACACA
>KK122455.1:340591-390260 GCA_000611955.2 Stegodyphus mimosarum | reverse complement strand
ATTCGATGATTCAAATAGCAAGATTTTGAGATTTTCAGATTGTTCATAAAATGAAAACATATATGGAAAATCTTTTCAAAATTATGTTCAAAAAATATTAAATCGAATTTTGAAAAAATTGCATTGAATTATTCATCCAAGAAAGCTAAGTGTATTATATTTTTCAGCAACTAAAGAATGTTTAACAGACAACAGACAGAAACTGTTTAACTGACAAAAAACAATACTATTTTCTGTTTAATTGACAGAAAACAACACTGTTTTCTGAGAAATTCTTTGATCGATAGTTTTCGCATATTTAGAAACATTCCTTTAATAACCTATACAAATATCAAACCTTTCTAACAGATATATTTCTGGACGCTTGAGTTTTAATGTCCCATAAAACAGTGTCATATTACGCACTTCAATAAAACTGAGAATCTGAAACATTACAGAATGTAAACAGGAATCAATGTTGAAAACTTTATAACCTGCAAAGAAAATGAATCTCTCGACAAGACATAGCAGGCATGTAAACGAAACAAACAATCAAAAACCATATAACATTATTATACGAATAAGTAAAGTGCATTTCGAAAGGGAATTTTTTTTGACTGGAAAAGGATAATTTATTAAGTATTAATTTCTGATGCATAGATAATGAACTCCACATTTTATAAAGCCGTAACAGACAAATTTCTGGAAAGAATACAAACCTCAAAACACGCTCAATTGAAGAACCCGTTTCTTCGGCATTACAATGTGCAGTTCACATATGCAAACCTCAAAAAACGGTCAATCAAAGAACTCGTTTCTTCTGCATGACAATGTGCAGTTCGTCATTCTACTTAGGAACTCATGCTTATCTTTCGATTCTCGCCTAGCTATATAATTCTTGTTACATTAAATTTCATATTGCCATTTTCATCGACTTGTTTTACGCAGAGTAACTTCATTCATATACGGAGGCTTATAAACGCATATTACAAGAATTAGCTTTCTGCTTGTTACCACTTCAAAATTATGCCATGTTAAGCCTATAAAAGCTATGTAATTGTTATCCATTACATTCAGGATGCTACTATCGCTATTCTAGTGACTTTTGCACCCAAGTCTTCATCATTGTAGTTTCGTGAGCAGTTGCTAGCAAAGTGTTATTAACCATCTTCCTTATCCACCAGATTTAACTGTGTAGACTACTTCCTCTCCCTTATACATTGAAGTCACGTTATTATTTTTATTTTAACAATATCTCAGAAATTCAGAAAACATAAATTAGAGACTAATTCAGAAGTGTCTTAATTATAAATTAGAGACTTAAGCAGGGTTCCAAACTATGCCTTTTACGAAGGAATTAAACAACCAATAAGCCTGGATAATGTCAGGTAGACTGACAGCGACTATACAGTGAGGGCTAAGAAGTAACACTCTTGTTTTCGGTTTTACACAGATTAGTCCTTAAAACAAAGTAGATTACTTTGAGATATACAGATATTGTAACATCAAATTTTTTATTCATTGGAATGAAAAATTTGCTGTTACAAGTTTACATTCCCATAGATGGTATATCGTTAACACCATGTCCAAACTGCAAATTTTTAGAGGCTTGGCTCCAGCAACATTGCATATTCAGGCTTGAAATCGAATTACGTTTTGAAATATATATTTTTTGTATTTTAATATTTTATGACGTGTTCCGCTATTAGGCACTACACGGAAAGGAAGGAACACCCCGTGGAGAATTTTTTAAGAAAATTATCTAGTATCCACATTACATGTCGGGAAAACCTCCGAAAACGTCCATGCAGTCAGCTCGTTTGCCGGGACTTGGACAAACTACCAGTATTCAGCGGCCTTCACCGCTCGACCGTTAGTGGGAAAATATATTCAGTTATATTTTTGCTACAAAATATTTTTATATCCTTTTCAGAGAATGTGAACGTCCCCCTTTTAGTATAATATTAAACACTGAAGAAAACTTTTGGAATGCATGTAACTGAAAAGGGCAAACCCTGGGGATAGGAACAGTGAACGATTATGCATTTGTTACCTACCATTTAATAACCTATATCCTGGCGCATTAGAATAAATAAATATATTCAAAAGCAAGAAAAATGTCGATTATATATTAATTACTATTTTGACATACTGGCATAAAATGTAGTCTTAATTATTCTGTGATAAACTGAACTTTACGTTTTTACAATAATTAAAAAAAAATAATTTGGTTTTAAATGTTTAACTCAACTTTCATTTCTTAATTTAAACAATGAAAATTTGGAATTTTTTTAAAATCCTACTGAACTTTTTTTTTTCTTTTTTAAGAAACACTATGCTAAACTTTAGCAATTGTTTAACTTTATTTAACAAAATTATGTCATGTTAATAGTGATTACCATTTTCGAACTGCTGCCAGCATGCCAACAGTTTATGCCCTTTAAAATGAATATTTTTCTAGCTTAATTTTATTTTTATCTCTTTTTTATGAAAACTTAAGCCTTGAAATATTTTCGGAAGCCATGTAAAGCGGTTCATTACTTTCTTTCAATGAAAGAGCAATTTCAGATTATTAAACGCTTTTTACTTTTCGTAGTTTTTAATGACGCTCCCAAATGTTTAATAAGTTCGAACTTTTTTAATAACTCTTTCATTTTTAATTAGTCACCCTGGAAATAAAACTAAACACAAAGAAAGGAATGAAATCCGTGAGATAAATGTAATAAGAAATAGAATTCTAATAGAATGCAAAGAGGGCGCAACAAAGAAATAAAACTTCGTTCACAAAGGAATTAAAAAACTGACTTTTTTGTATTTCACGGGCCTATGATAAGGGTATAATTACCTCCTTTCCTTATGATTACATACTGTTGCTTGATAAGTTCAAAAATAAATTCATATTCTCTAACATCGAACGAATTAAATAATTTTAAAACAAGATATTTTTCTCTTTGTAGTTTTGAGTCTTTTTATTGCATGTTTTTGGGTTCAAAAGAAGCTTGTAATTATTTCCTGGAAATGAACAACGGATATTTCTTTTGATTTCCTACTCTTAAACATTCAAACTAAATTAATTAATATGTACCCTCTGTTCTCTCAAAAATTTAATCTTTAATTTTAAAGCAATTCATCCTTGTCGAAAAACAAATGCAATTAAATCAGTTTTCTGAAATCACGGTTACATAGACTTCATCTTTGATAAAAATGTAATCTTGTAAATATAGCAAAACTTTGAAGAGCCTCAAAAACGTATTAGTTATAACAGCAAAAATATTATTTTTATAATTGCTTACGACGCTTAAGCTTACTATTCCATAAACATCTCGAAGCAGAATTAATTATATTTTAAAATAATGAATTTATAGATGATCATGTAATAGTGCAGGTAACAATTATTCCTGTAATATTTTAATAACATTATTTTGAATTCAGATTATAATAATGCCGGATACTATCAAATCGAATAATACTAAGGCTAAATCTATTGAGAATGAATTTAGATAATACCACTTAAGATAGTTCAGTGGTGTTCTCTGTCAATGGACGCAGGGCATATGCATTTCAATATTAAAAACAAATCTAAGTTAGAATTTAATATAAAACAAATGTAACCTAGAGAATATAATATCTAGCATTAAGTCTAAAATTTAAATCAAAATCACCTTCTCTTTTTTTCTATTTCTCAGAACTTCGAGATACCACTGGCAGTTAGCTAAATTAAGCTTTAACCTGTGTTTGTAGAGTATTGCCCAAAGGCGGTACAGTTTATCCGTGGTTTTTACGCATTCAGTCACGCTGCCGATATGGCGATGCGTGTGCCACCATCTAGTGGTACAAAAAAGTGGTATTCTTTCCAGTTCCATTCCTTGCTGCTGTCGAGTTGATGAAGTAGTAATAAGCACTTTTTCTGCTCCTGTCAAATGTATGAGTATTTCTGCTGCTTCAGTTCAGAATTTCCACCATGGCTTAACATTGCTCAGTCCTTTTAGCAGGCAGATGATTTCCCTCGCGATAGTCCTGAAATTCATGAATAGTTGCAAGTTGTCGTCAGCTTGCGTTATTTCTGATATACCATTCCTGAGAATATCACTATATTTCTTTTTAGTATGTCTCGTTGGAATATTTTCCTTCAGATTTTCTTGGTCAGCACGAAACCAGTTTCAACTATCATGCTTAATTTTTTTTCAAGTACATAGATCATCAGTTTTTATCGAAACCTCTTTTACCCGTATGATGGGGAAGTATCAGGCTCCAAGTTCACATTTAATGGCTTCTTCGGAAATCATCTTGAGACTTCTTTTAATAATAACGTTTACTAGTTTTCGCTTTTATTCTGATAGGAATGAAAAGTACTGCTTCTTTTCTTCAGAATTTGTACCACTAGAGACCGGTCAGTCTGATTTCTCTCGCAGATGGCAAACAAAGTTTCCTTCACCTCTGCTTGACCAGTAAAAATCAACAATAATTCTTTTCTTAGTTCATACGAGTAGCTAATTATCCGCTTCTGAAGAAGGTTTTTCTTTCACTGGGTTTAATTCATTATTTGTTTCGTTCTATGCCGGCTATCTATCACTTGGTGGAGAAAATTAATTCCGCTGTGAAATTTCTGTCGTCTTTGAAGAACCACTTTCTTTGGGAATTTCCAAATTCCTTTCTCTATATTTTCAGTCTCCGTTTCTTGCATCGATTCACTCTGAGCCTCCGATTCAGTAATACTGCTTTCCGCATTCTTCATATTTTCCATAATTTTTTCCCAGCTTGCATGGAATGTATTTTTGCTATCTTTAGGAATTTTCGCATCTCCAAGTCTTATGCCCTAGACGTATGCAGCATTAGCCTTAATAGAATTTTGTTGTAGGCATACTGGCATAAACATAAATACTCGATCGTTGCCTGCTATATATCAATAGCTTTCCCATGCGTGTATTTAAATTCTGGTACTGTTCTAGGAAGTAGTGAATCATCACTTCGACCTTTTTTCTCTTGCCCAGTTTTCTGACAAGAAATTGGTTCGCCTTCAATTCTACTTCTTCGTTTATGTAGCTATTTCTGTGTTTGCTCGATTTACAAAATCTTCAACTTAAAAATTTCCTAAGACATTTGAAACAATAGAATTGTTTTCAGAAACTTTCGACATTTCTTTGTTATCATTGGACACTCTAAATACAGCCGTCGCTCATAAACTCTAAGAATTTATCTACAGAAATTCAACAAACAGTGTAGATACACTAGATTATTTCGAAGCAGGAAAGATGAAAAATGAGCAATGTTCTCGCCGGGACCCGAACCACGGACCTCTCGAATACGCGTCGAGCGTGCAGAACACAACACGACGAAGGCATGCCAAGAAGGCGGAAGAAATACCTTATATACTCTCCCTCTTAAAGGGCGTCTGGAGATTAGAGGAAACAATAGCCAAATTCTGCTGGTGAAGAATCGTCATCCACCACTTTTTTTAGTTCGGACGCCACTTGTTGAGTCATTAGGTTTTTTAATGTGGGAGAGATGAAAAATGAGCAATGCCCTCACCGGGACTCGAACCACGGAGCTCTGGAATAAGCGTCGAGCGTGCTGACCACTACACCATAAGGGTATGCCAAGAAGGCGGGAGAAATAACTTACTCCAGAATGTTAAATGCAGCTCAGACCACAAACGTATTTATGTCAGCAATAAAGGTAGCTTAAATATAAACGTAAGTTTGAACGAAAATCTTCGGATTGGGATTTCATCAAATTGAATGCCCTTTCCATACTGTTGTGTTGATACTAGTATGAATTTAGGTTATGAAAGAAATCAAGTTAATTATTTTTCTTATTTAGGAAAATCTTAATTTTTATTTAATTCTTTGAATTAGTAATTTAATGTTTTATTATTTATGATTAATTCGATATTCGGTTATGTAAATTTTTTAATTTTGGGGAAAAACAGATGCTTCAATTTTATTATTTTTATTATTTTTCTTTTATTTGAATTTAATCAAGATTTCTGAGTTTTTGTGAAAGGATCAAGGAAAGAGAACGAATTTTGCTTAATCATTCTCTCGCTCAAGGGAGCGTTACTTCCGAACAGGTTTCTAGAAAGAAATTGCTTTGTTTCGGTTGCCTTTTAGGACAGGAAGTACGTGACGAGGGTCCAAGGTTATCATTTCACCTACAGTGGATGTTGTTTAATTGGCGATCTAAGTGTCCGGTTGTTATGCCACTTTAGAGAAGTGGGGCATGAGCAGTATACATTTTCTGGTCTTTCAGGGTGAAAAATAGAAATTTGGTCGCTAAAGGGAGGCGAAAAATGCAGCCTTCTTGGCAGCCTTGTTTTTGAAAGAAGTGAAGGAAGATTTTCGATGTAGATCACTTTTGCTCGGGTCGTGGTAAGTGATGGTTGTCTAGAAGGTGAGCTGGGAAGGCTAAGAAGGCGGGGAGCTGCAACTATGCTACCGATTTGGTTTTCCACTTAAAATAAGGAAAACAAATGGAATTTTGACGCTATGATCGAAAATGGTGCAGAGTTTGTAGAATATCCTACACTGTAGAATTTACTTCATGATGTGTTGCCCTGTCGTGAAGGGGTCTTCTTCTTTTTTTAAGTGTCAATCAGTGAGCCTTTAGGCTCTGTTCCTGTACGCGAGCAGTTCGGGTTGTCATCGGCTGATTTCCCTTTTGAACGAGGTCTGGATTTTTCTATTGCGGTTAGAATAGATATGAGCCAGCATAAGCTCCAACGAACGCAGGACAGTATTTACCAGCTTGCTAACTATGACGAGGTTGCCGCCAGTTGCATCCTGATATTGTAACAGACTTACGTGAAACCTTTCGTGATCTTTTCTCTTCATGACACAAGGATTTGTGTAGCTCTCCGTATTGAGTTGTCGACATGGCCTAACTACAAACCTCCAGTGCGGAGTGTAAATAATGGAAAAATCGTAAACAATTAAGTCTTCCTTTATATTTGTTTTTCTCCCTGAGCACTGGAATGACAAGAGACCTAATATTAAAATTAGTATGAACAATAATTTTGAAAAGTTCTATGCTGGGTAGACTTTAATTATCACACTAAGGAATTTTCGCCTATTTCCTTATCCTTGTAAGTTACGTAAATTTTGGCTGAATGCTCCTCATGATTAATAAGGTAAATTTTTATGAAATAATTACTCGTCCAGGTGTTAAATTAGTGTTTGAGTCAAAAGAGCAATACTGCCTGTTTCGTTCTTCAGTTGCCTTAATAGCTTGTATTGAAATAGTATCTAAGTACGTCATATTTGTAATTTGGTACAAAAATTTAATTAAATTAAATATGATAGCATAATAGATAATCTTTTGGAGGAACAATAATGTGAAATTCCTTTTGACAAGAAAAGACTTAATAAACCTGGTATTAATTTGAATTTATGTTATGTATGCTTTAGTGAAGTACATTTCATTTTTTTTGTCCGATCTTTTTCACAGCTCGGACAGCTTTCAATTAGTGGAATTTTGGGCCACAAGAAGAAACCACTGACGTAAAAGGACGAGCAAAACACACACAAGATAGAAGCAGAAATAAGTAGTATGTTTGAAGGTAATCCAGTATTAAATAAAATAATATGCCATTGAACAAATGTTGGAGATACTTAAATGAAAGGAATTCGTTTAAGTTTCATATACTGGCAGTAGTATTTTCGAAAGTCTAAATTGAATCTTTTCCATCAGCTAAAGAAGATAGTTCCATTCAAACCTTCGAATCTACACGCCATAGTGTATGGCCTTTCATATCTCTAGTTCCTCATCTCTTTCACAGAATCAAAATTTTTAATATTTCTCTGATACCCAAATTATATGCTCGACTTCAATTTTGCGATTCATCAGCTTTAACGCAAAGATACACTGTTTTATCTATTTCATTGTAAAAATTTCGAATGTACTTGCATATAATGCAATAAAACTGATTGCTCCCAAAATATCATCCTAAGGACAATTATCCTGAAACGTTATATCCGACATAGTCTTTACTGCGGAATAGTTTAAACACACCAAGTTGTCGCGTGTGCCGACGGCACAGCACCAATTATCCTCAGATGCACAAGAGGATACCTGTAAGCACATACCACAATCTCCTGCCAATTATGCAGTAATCTCTGCACTGTCCTGAAGCTACTCATTTCAGATCAACAGCACTCATTACATAAAAAAGACAAAATTCTTCACAGCGGATCAATGAAGAAATTAAATGTCAGTAACTTCAAAAAGTATTCAAACACATAGGTTTCACTTGGGATCGGAGACTCACGTTAGTCTCACCGATTACTAAGGTAAAATCCTGGAGTTCTATAATAGCCAAAACCTTGAAACAATTTCAGTTTCTCACTACAAATTCAATTTTCTCACTACAAATATGCAAACGTATTCTCAATAGCAGTCAGATAAAACATAGGCTGATATGGGAACAGCTTGTTCAAGATCTCAAAATCGAATTCTACAGCCCCTAACGTTAAATTACGGCGACAACTGCTGAATATGTCCTGACTGGTCTTCTTCCATTACATATTAGAGAGGAAAGGAAGGTTTTCTAGCAAATCCCACAGCTCAACACCATAGAAGACACTAGCGATGAGATTTTCTTTCCGGACCTCTATGAAACTCCTCCGCCGAAAATGCATATCCATCCTGCAATAAAACCAAGGAGTAAATTCTGCATTTGCGGCCAACACATCTCTCTGAAGGCGATGTTCTGCCATCGATACATACGGACGGCTCAAGTTTAACGAAGAGGTTGGAAACGACGATAGGAACTCGCTGAACCTTGTTAATACGATCATATAGCAATGGATAGGAAACGTCAGCTCTCATTATTTCCAATCAGACAAAAGCAACAGCCAATGCTGGCAAATACATCGCTGCAAAAATATGCTCCGTCCACGTATACATAACAATAGCGGCTATTACGCTGTAAGAAATCTTGCATGACTCGCATATATCTCCAAAAACACCAGAAATCAAACATTCATTCTAGGAAGACTATAGGGATTTCAGATCAATCTCCATTTCAAAAAAGCACGTATAGACGACATTGAAAACGAAATTGGAAATATGAATGCAAAGGGGGCGGGCAAAAACAACAAAATCCATGTTTACGATATTCCACTAATACGTTCTTATCTTAAGCATTAACTCAACATTAAAGCGTACACTCTATGACAAGAAGAACCCCTATAACACCCCATAACAAAATACTCGTCCTTATTACTGCATAAAAAATAAATGCAGACCCAAATGTTCTCATTCCGCAAATAGTAAGCTACAGGGTGATCAGCGAATGAGCCCTGATTTCAAAATTAAATATATCTACAACAAAGATCGATAGAATTATGCGGTAAACTGTACGTTTATTAGCAAAACTGTAAAAATGGTGTACAAAAGTTTAGAAAATTTAGTTACAAAAATCGTTAACAGATGGCGCTCTGCGCTGAATGTTCTTTCTCTGAAAGGAGCCTTAAAAATATAAATAAATAAATAAATAAAATAAAATAATAAAGTGAAGCAGCCTTTGCAATAAAAATACAATTTTTTCAAAATGCTCACCTTTCGAAACAATGAGGTGGCGTAAACGAACAATGAAAGTTGACATCACGCATCTTGCAATGTCTCAACGGAAATGGAATCACATGCAACACCGATCAACGATTCAAGCTCATCTAGACTAGCGGGATTTTCGATAGACAGTGTCTTTCAATACGTCCCACAGAAAGAAGTCACAAGCACTCAGATCGGGAGAATATCGAGGCCAAGCTATTCCTGTGTGAGTAAATTGCGAATAATCTAACGCAATTACTCTTCCCAAAGTATTCATGAAGAAAGCGAAAAACTTTATGTGTTCGTTGTGATCGAGCCCCATCTTGCATAAACCAATCGATACCTGGTCGATCCTCCAACGCTAGTTAAGTGCTGACAAATTGTTCCAAAATTGTAACGTAACGTTCAGTAGTTATTGTTTCTCGTACGAAAGAGGGTAAGATAATGCCTCTGGCGCATACCGCAGCCCATGCAGTAACTTTAGGCGAATGCAATGTTTTCTCTTCACACAAATAAGGATTTTCGGAACCCCCAAATCCCCAGTTTTGTTTATTAACGATTCCATTCAAATGAAAATGTACCTCATCTGTGAACCAGATGCAGCTCACATCAAATCTGTTGTTGTCTATCATTGTTAGAATCTGATTCGCAAAGTCAACCCTTTGTTACACAGCTTTCATGGGTATGGCCTGATGACTTCGGATTTTGTATGGAAACAGCCGTAGGCTATTTTTTAATATTTTTTGCGTGCTCGTATACTTCAAACCTGTCTGATGCAATCCGTCGGACGCTTTTCCTAGGATTTTGCTGAACAATTCCAGAACTTTTGGCTGAATTTTAAGAAGTGAGTACAGTTTGCCTAGGCCCAACATTTCTCTTTCAGTCATCAGCCTTTCATCTGCCAGTCCGTTCGAATTTCCCGAAGAGCATGCAAATGGTTTTCGCATCGGGTCCAACCTGAACATTGAATTGGTTTTGAAAACTGCGACGTGTTGCCGTAGGACTGTGTTTTAATCGGTGAAATTCCAGAACTAAAAAAAAAAAAAAAGCACGTTGTTCAATGGAATACATCATTTCACTTTCTACGCTAGCCTTTTTTCACTAGCCAACAGTTGTACTGATCACTTTCGACTTCGAAGCACATTTTAAAGGCCACTGATAGGTCATTGCGATTACAGCACCATCTGTTAACTATTTTCGTAGCTAAATTTTCTAAACTTTTTACACCATTTTCACAGTTTTGCTAATAAACGTACAGCTTACCGAGTAATTCTATCGATCTTTGTTATAGAGCTATTTAATTTTGAAATCAGGGCTTATTCGCTGATCACCCTGTACATGAGAGGGCACAGAACATTCTTGAAGTAATTTTATAAACATGGTTTTAAATACTGACCTTTTTTATGTTGCGAGTAAGGTACACCGAGCGTTACTTAATAAGCTGTCAAATAGTAGTATCTTAAGAAAAAATTCAAAACAAAAGTTAAAAGAAATTATAATTAGGAAATAAATCCTAATATAGAAATTCTGCAAGATAATGGTTTTATTTTCTCAGTAGGTGAAGATCTGTGCTATGATAACATAAGAGTACGTTATAACTTAGCAGTGTCTCTTAAATCTACAGCATGCAAATAAATGTTTTGCTCCTTGTGTAACGTTCTCTCACTGGATATGGTGGATGCGGGGCAGAGCAATCTAATCTAGGGTAAACAGATGGTGTCCTCATCTTCCGTCAACGGTAAAAAAATACTCAAATGTTTGACTTATACCATATCTAATATTAAGATTATATTTGGAACACAAGTAATGATATAAAGAATTCATTAGTGAAATTAGAAATTTGAACTAAAAAAAAATCAGTTATATATTTCAGAAGAAATTTAAGTCCCGATGGATATCTGTAATGTATTTCGACAAATAAATATCTGATAGAAAAAAAAAGGCTAAAAACCTTTTCGTCGACAAAATTTAAAATGAAACAGGTAAAAACCTTTTCGTCGAGGAAAGTTTTCATTAACTGTTTTCTAGGACATTATTAATTATAGACGATTTTCCCCAATGTATTTTTATTAGCGGAAGATATTTGCATTTTAGATTTCGAAAACCTATTTTAATTTATTTTAATTAAAATCGGTTTTACGGCGTAAATTTGCAAAAAAATAAAAATGTGCTCAGCTTAAAATATTCAGGAAGGATGTTTAATTAAAAAACGTATTTCATGTTCTTTCGTAATTCACAGTAAAATTCAGCTCATTGGCTAGTTTTGTGGCAGAATAAAAAGGAATACGCGAATGTATTATTCCTTTTGTTCGTAAACAGTATTTCTAAGCAATGCTTCAGAATTTTATCTAATGCTTTTGGGACTCTGTACTCACTTAATTTCAAAGTCACATCGAAAGAAATATAATTGTGAAATAGATTTAAAAATAGGTAAAAAAATGAATCTTTGCTTTTATTATAGACTGTCCAAAGAAATATGATTTTTAAACCGGGTTTTGGCTTTTAAATCGTATTTCATGGATATACAGATTATCACATTAATGGAAATAAATGAAAAATGCGAAATACTAAAATTATAATTATAAGCATGAAAAGAAATACAATTATACATATGAAAACAAAATTACAAATAAGAAATATGAAAGAAAATTAAGCAGTAGTTATCTGTAGGTAATTAAATTCCAATTTAATAATTCTGCTGTGTGTGGAATAATTCAAAACGAGAACCCACGCACAGAGACAACGTCGCCATTTTTCGCGGAGTAAATAAGATTCATCACTCATCGGGAAACCTAATATCTTTCTCCTCCTATATTAATGCTGTAAAGTTACTTCTCAATTTATAAACAACGTTTATAAATTGTTTGTTATAAGTTTTAAGAGTTCGGCGACGTTACACCCACTATAGTGAGGTAGATTCATTTTCCCACATTCTCCTGACAAAAAAAAAACATTGAGCTGGATGGATTTCTCCACATTCTAACTAACAATGCAAAGAGTAAAAAGGAAGACAACAAAAAAAAATCCAAATGAAATAAACAAACATGCCGGTGTCCCTTTAACTTAAAGAGCTGTGATTTCAAGTTTATTTACACCAATAAATCTATCAAAACCAGTAGCACAATGCAGAAAACGATGCTCGCACTCAAAAGTCAAAAGTCGACGCCGGTCCCGAACGGCTTTTAGAGGGGAGCGGTATTAAGGGAATCCGTCGCCAACTCCTTGTGGTGGAGAATCACCCTCCACCACCTTTTGCTTTAGTTCAGGCGCCACTGTAGAGACATTAGGTATCTTTTGAAAGTAGGATATGATGAACAATGAGCAATGCCCTCGCCGGGACTCAAACCACTGACCTTTCGAATACGCGCCGAGCGTGCTGACCGCTATACCACGAAGGCATGCCAAGAAGGGGGGAGAAATATCTTATAAGCTGTTTGTGTGTAATATATCAAATTATATATATGTGTCCAATGTGTATGTGTATGAAATTTGCATTTGTCACTTTGTTTTTATCAAGGACTTTATAAAATATTTATGCTTTTCATGGTAATCTAAGTGCCATTAGCGTGTTATACATTTATTTATATTTCACTTCAACATATATTTTGGCTCCAAATAACAACCCATTAGCGAAAAAATACCGTTTTTTTGTGATTTATCGAAATATTTTTTTCAGCGTAACACAAATTTTGATAGCTATATTTTAAAACAATCATCAGTGATTGACATTATGATTGATGTTATTTACAATTCCGGTGAGGGTTGGACTACTCATTAGATATTTATAGATGTTTATATAAAAGTGAATTGGGGGCTGCAGGTTTATTGCATTTGGCAAGCAACGCTTTGTTACGATTCTCATCAGACACTTTTATTCAAATTGATTTTAAGAAGTTTTGAAAAAAAAATACATGTGAATAGCAGGACGGCAACAACTCAACCGACTAACGGTATCGCGAGGGAGATGGAGGATGGAAGATAAGACGAGCTGTTGTGTTTTGGTTAAGACATAATGATTAGACAACAAAGATGTATCTTCTTGATTATCACTCTTTTTCATTTGCAAATAGTCGCCAATGTAAATAGTCACTGATGTACCTTCACCAATAGCTAAATAAACTACTTTAGTCACCTAGATACACATCGTCAGCCTAGAAAATCCCCTAGACGCCGAGTCCACCTGGGACCTCTACCCGGTTCTTCAATGAAGGTAAGCTGTTCTTTAAAAATCAATTAAAGAATCTTTTGAATTCAGTTTAGATGAAGTGAAATTTAAGAATTTTTTAAATTTAATTTTGATGAAATAAAACTACATTTTTGCCGCCAGAAATTTTTGTGTTAAAACCAGAATTTTTGTTTTAAATTCGAAACTGAATTTTCATTTTGCTGTATTAACTTGTTCATCACTTGTGTTCTTCGAAATAGTAAAATTGTAACAATGTCAATTTTTACATGTGCAAAATGTATCAAGATGTTAATTATTTTTTTCCTTGTCAAGAAGTTCCAGATATGTTCCTAAAGACGCTTCAGCATTTAAGACGGTCTGGAGAAATAACATTTTTTCCCCCTCAAGACGTTCCGAGATGATCCATTGACACTCAATGAAAATGACGTTTCTTTGTTTTTCCTCAGGACGTTCCAAAACGATGCATCCAAAGGAACATTTTTTTTTAATTACTCATTTCAGATTTTGCTGTAACTCCATCATCGCCAGGAGACCCTGTCGCGTTATGATGCCCGAGTGTGAATAGCAAGACGGCAACAACTCAACACGACTAACGGTATCGCGATGGAGATGGATGATGGAAGATAAGACGAACTATTGTGTTTTCGACTAAGAGGTAATGATTAGAGAACAAAGAATTATCTTCTTGATTATCACCCTTTTTTCATTTGTAAATAGTCACCAACGTAAATAGTCACTGATTTACCTTTACCAATAGCTAAATAAACTACTTTAGTCACCTAGATACGTATCGTCAGCCTATAAAATCCCCTAGACACCGAGTCCACATACATTGTTTTGATACTTTATTCCTAGTGTACCAAGCCATTTTCATTATTTTTACTCTTCTTATATGTCCCCATTCAAAAAAAGACAAATACATAAAATTTTATATTACTCACTTTTTTTCAGAACAATAAGTGCAAAAATTATAAAGGAAAAAATTATACAAAGAAACAAAATTTTGACGTTAGTAGTAGATTAGTTCAGTAGATAATCTTCAAAATCTAAATGACCTTTTTTTGTTCGCATACGTTTCTGAGTCATATATAGCTGCTAGCAAATAATTTCTCAATAAAAATTACGCTCGTCTGAATCTATGCTATTAATATCTATTCGTCTTTGTCTCTTTATTTGTTTGCGACATCAACTCTTCCGGAACGACGGGAAGTTGAGTTTCAAGAAAAGCACCCTCGGATTGCAAAAATTCATGAGAAGTCATTTTGATTATTTTCATCTTCTTATAGCCGAGATACAAGGTAAAAACTCTGAAAATGCTAATTTTTCTGAGTGACAGCAATCTCGCACACTGGAGATAAAAATCTGCTTTATTTCGAAAAGGTAGCGTTTATTCGGTTTTAAACAGTACAGTTTCTTAATAAAAAATTGGAAGTTTTACAAAATATGAAATAAAAATAGTATTGCCAAAGGTTAAATAAGTTATTATTATTATATAAGGTGACATTCGAATGTAGAAGAAAGCACGCGATTGCATGTGACGTCATTGCATTTCGAAATTTTTTTGTTATCGTCAGCATTTTAAATGAATAGCTGCTGTTGGCAATTTTTTGCTTCCGGTTAGTATAATTGACAGGATATGTTATTGCTATGTTCCTTCTTCTATTGAGATTGAGAAAAAGTTGTCATATTGCATTAAATTTAAACCATGACGTATTACGTACACGTACTAACCTGAAGGGCAAAAGTTTTCTTTTCCTGGTTTGGCCAAAGACAAAGTTGTTTATGAATTGGTTGTTTCTTGAAAAGAATGAAGTGATTTAATCCATGTCGAGATGTTTTTATGCATTTTCTTTTCAGATGTAAATAGAATTTCTAACTTTTGCTTTGCTTTCAGTCCGTTCATCTGGAGGGCCTGCACGCTAGTCAATTAATAAAGTAATACTTAGTAATCCCTCCTACAAAATATTGTGCTCTTAGAATAAATAGGATTTAATTGGGACAAAGATGTAAGGATGTGTAAATGTAAAAGATCTGTAAACGTGTTCTCAGTATTATGATTTTTATCTTGGGTTACCATCTTTTTTCTCCAATCCTCACCAGAAAGCATATTCGTTTGTAGCGTCCATCAAATGAGGTTTTTGGGTTTTGGGATAGAGCATTTCTGGCATTCTCATAGCGTACTTGCATTTCTGCCAGCTCTAGCTAGTTTTAAATAGCTCTTCTTTGTATACTGTAGCAATTTACCACATATTCTAATACCTCATTCAGTGAAGGACTCGGACGCTTTGACGCAAAGGCTTCTCTATGAATATTGGCAGAACGTCCACGATGCATTTAGTGACTTGCTTGGAAGAAATGTCTTTAATCCTGCACAGGAGCGAAATATGGAACGAGCTCCATCAGGACAGGCACCAACGCGCTTAAGCCAATTCAAATTATTTTTAGACACAAATGTATCAAGAATCCTTGAGCCTTCGCTCTTGCAATGATATTTTTATAAAATAGAAGGTCTAAAATTTATTACCATCCTTAAAGCGCACAGTTCGAAAAAAGGGGAGAATTCCATGTCTCACGTTCTGCTAGGCCGATGACAAAATTCAAACTGTGTCTTTCGTGTCTCGAAAGCGTAACTTAGGATATATAGTAGATTTACATACAGCAATTTCTAATAGGTATTTTGGCATAAAATTGGGCTTTTTCTGAAATAACATACCAACTGATTTACATATTTCGATTCTACGTTTCAAATTATGCCCATATATTAAATGTTGTAAATTTGGTGAGACATTTATGGAGAAATTTAAAACTTTTTCTTGGTGGATTTTTTTTTCAGTTGGCGTCAAGAATAATTCACTTAGCGAATATCTTAATTTATAGCACCCTATTTTCTTGTCCTTTTTTTCATCGTAAACGAACGGAAAAAAATCATCCTTTAGGCTTTAAAATAAGTTTAATAAAGTGCGTAAACTACAGTTTGTGTTATTATCGTTTATAACAAATATGCTAAATTTCAAAACGTGCCAATATGTTAATTCACGTATATCCTAGGAAAGTTAGAACGAAAAACTCTAATTTTTTGCAGGTATGCTTAGAAACACATCTACTTAAAAATAATTGCAAAAATTTTATAGGTTATAATTCAAAACGTATTTCGAAAAATTTATAAAAATTACTTAAAAATACAAATTTTAAAAATAAATAAAAAATATTCAAATTTTATTTGAAATGAACCTAAATTTCCAAATATGAAAGGAAGATTCAAATAAGTTTAATAAAAAAGAGATATTAAGAAATATATACCAAATTTAATTAAGATGGTGGAGACAAAATTTTGAAAACTACTTTTTTAAAAACTACTTGTGCGATTTTAAAACCATTTCGTACTTTGACATAATTTGAGTCATAGAATCGAAATATGGAAAAAATTTGGCATGTCATACCAGAAAATGCCCGATTTTGTGTCAAAATACCTATGTGTAATAATGCTATATATAAATGCTATATATAAATCTAATACACATCCTAAGTCGCGGTTTCGCGAAACAAAAACACAAGTTAAATTTCGATAATCGGCCCAGTAAAACGGCAGATTATAGAACTGTTCCATTTTTTTGCGTAGTATACATAGCTTATCAGAATAATGGGGATCCTGTCTATTATTTTCTAAAGTAAAATACTGAAGGTGCTACAACATCTAAATTTGCGAGAGTGTATTCTTTTACACAGCATAATCATTAAGAATTTTGTGAGATTTGGAAAACTGCTTCTTTATTACTTTAAGTCCCTTCTTCCTTTCTATTGTGGAATATTCAAATAAAAGTGAAATTATTCAGTTTCCACCACTGCTGTAACTAGTTAATTTATAATTATTTTTTATGAATGCTCTTTATGCAAATGTGAAACTACTACGTACTAAACTAACTATTGCATGCTAATTAACTGTTCTTCTCAAAATCGCGATGATTTTATTTCCGAAATATATTTAATTCCTACCCATTATTTAAACTATATATGGAAAAAAAGTATATTTCAATTAAAAATGTAGGACTTATTCTAGTTCACACGTTCCTTTTGTGTGGGTTCTTTCCTGTGATTTTTATACCTTCGTCAACCTTTACCTGAAAGCAAATTAGCTTGAGTTTAAGTAACCAGCGAATTTATAATACAGGATGGTAACTTTGGCAACGCGTCAGAAAATGTATTACTCCCTCTGTCACCCACATGCATATCTAAACAGTTTTGATGACGGAAGTTATGAATTTGTTTGGTACCGTTTGATTCATTATTGCTAGACAGAACATGGCTATCTGCTTATGAAAGGAGGGCTTTAGTGGAGAACTTTCTAATCAAAACTAGATTATATCCACATTACACATAGGAAAAGCCACGAAAAAGTAGTCCGGCAGAAGTGTTAGAAATCATGAATAGTTGTACTTGGGTCGATTATAGATCGAAGGTATTAAATTGTTTTTGTACATTTTTAAAAAATATTGCTAATTTTGCTGTCCGTAATTGGCGAAGTGTTGTTAGGTTTTAATTGTACAACAAAACGTAGCTTTTAAGAAACATTTTTGAAACGCTTGCCATTCTGCGTGTTTTCTTATACTTTGAGACTTCTAGTTAAGTACGAGGACGGGAATTCATCAGAAGCCAAAGACCATTAAACAGAATATAGTTTCGGGTTAGTTAGTTGGAACTAAACAAACAGACTTCAGGCATGTATTACAGAGAGTTTAAAATAAAATCTACATTTTAAAAATGGTGCAAGAAATATAGGGACTAAAATATAGATGATGAATACACAAAAAATCACTTGCATATTGTACCACTTATGCATTTATTAACGCTCCAATTTATACTTAGATCAACGGGTTTAGTCACAACTTCAACAAAACAATAGCTCCAGTTTCGTTGCTAAAACAAAACCTTTTCAAATCTACGTATTCTAGATGTAGTGGGATTTTACTTATTTAATTCAATGTTCAAACTTAGAACCCCAGAAACACTAACAAGCGAATAATCGCGTCAGTGTGTGAATAAACACGTAAGACGTAAGAAGGGTTAATTACACTTTATTTCTCAGAATAATTACATTTAGTTCCTAGCTCGGAATGTACCCAAAGCCTCCATTTGGGATTGAACATAAATAATTATGAAATTAAACTTAACTAATCTTAACTAAAGCTAAATGAAAGGTATAGCCGATGCTATCAGGATTCTAAGTGGTTAGCCAGCATATATTAATTAAATCGCACAAGCCAAGCAAGAGCCTAAAGTATGCCCGAGTGTAGTAACTAAGAGAGAACGTAACCAAAAGGCAAAAGCGCGCTAGTCAGGAAAATCAGACTCTCTCTCACGAAGGCGGCGAAACATCGACTTAAATAGTAGTACTCTTACTCATTGCATTCACATCACTTCTCAAATTACATTCAGGTGGGAAAGTGTAAGCTGAAATTGGAATAAATATGAAAGTTGCATAACTTAGAATAACTGTTAATAAGATTAGGATAAACCTTCCAGTTTAATAAGGCAAGAAACAGTAAATAAAATAGTAAAGGAAGAAATTATAAACCACGTATGAAAATAAATAAATCTGTCTGCTGCATATTTTATGATAATTTTAATAATTATACAAAATACTTCCAGTCAGCAAAATCCATGCAACAAAGAAGTAAAAAATACAAAAATATCATACTTGAAAACAATGTAAATATTTGTTTTTTGTTCTGGAACAATCGTCGGAATGATAAATGGAATTACTCAACATTATTCGAATCAATACATAAATATAATATCGAAACGCGCAGTAGTCTTCTGAAAGTACGTCTAGCTTGTGTCAATATTTATTAAGTTGGAACAAACTTTCAGGTTCACCCATAGAAAAGTGCTTTAATTACACGTTATGTTGACAAGGATCCGCCCACCAACGTTCGGAGTTTGCTAATTCTGTGGAAAGGGTTTAGGCACAGATGTTAATCTTTTAATACGATGTTTAACCTGTTTCGTTAAAAAGTTTATTTAGAGTGACAATCTTCTCTCTTTCTGTCGAAGATATTATGCATTTTAAGCGGATTCTTGACATTTGATAAATGATCGGTGTTTGGATTTTGTTTCAGACGGGGAGATTTTCTGCGAAATGGATAATGTGAATGACAGAATGCTTATCAGTAGTTTCCGTTGTATAGAGGAATTTTAAGGAAAGGCAATCACTAAAGTGGAGTACGTATTACCTTGCAACTTGAAGCATGCTAATTAAACAAAGTATAACCTTTTTTTTTCTTTCTTTTTTATTTTTTATCGGCTTCTCTAAACATTTTATACCAACAGAACACTTTCATATTAGAAATTCTGAAAGTTACATTTATAAAGAGTCCTTCAATCAGAGATTTTAAAATAAAGATAACATAAAAACTACTTCATATCAAGCTAAACATTTTATATTATTTTCAAGCACACTTTATGGCATTATGCTTTGAATAAAAAATAATTTAAGCTTCTACTTAGCGCCCACGAGCAAATTCAATGAACTCAATCTTTTATGACAGTATGCGTTAACTTGGGAATGCCATGTTCGACACTTGTTTTCAATGCATCAAGAATTTGTGGTTTTTGGCCAATTATTTCAAATAACCACGCAAAAGTAATCTAAAGGGCTTAAATCAGAACTAGGAGACAAACTGACATTTCGCAAAATTACCCTTTCATAAAACCATTTTTTGCAATAGATGCAGATTGGCATCTGTAGTACGACATTGACACAGTGTTGTTGGAACAACATCCTACAAATATCTCCACAGAAATGCATTTAGCATCCATCGGTATCTCTCACTAGGCGCTATAACTGCATGAATTCCCTCATTTTGGAAAAATAAATAACCTGACAATGATTGTATGCCAAAAACCACATCATACAGTGATATTTTGCAAATTCCAAGGTTCTGGTGAATCTGTTTGAGCTTGTTTATATATCTAATACGACAGTTTCGTGTTTTTAGCAGAAATGACCTTCATCTGATAGCAAAAATTTTTAAAACTTGTATTTAGCCATAAATTGCCAGAGCACTCTAAACACAATTAAAAATTAGTGATAGTGTTAACATTTAAACATGGTTGGCGCTTTGATTTAAAATCATATCATTCCTACTAGAATCTTCTTTATATTGTGGTGAATTTTATGGTGCTCTACTAGAAAAAAATGGATCTGTATAAGCAGTGTTCGTTATTCCATTTTTTTAATCGCGTCTTTCTTACTTGTGTGTATAAACTTGTTTAAAAAATATTTTCATGACTGTAGTATGCTGATGTTGTTGCTTAACTCGTCTGACGAAGTAAGCCCAAGCCCACGAAATTCCTCATGGCAAAGAGCACAAGATTACGCCTGTTGTTGGCAGCAGCATTGAGCACCTAACAGGTGACAGTGCGTTATGCTTAGTTCTGCACCCATCCACCCCCGATTTTGATGGAGAGCACCCCGTGGTGGGACGGGTACGAGGGTCTCCCACGCCTCTACCTTTGCACCAAACCACAGGAGAGAATGTTTGGCTCGCCTCATATTTAGAGTGCCGCCATGCCGCCCCGACACTATACATTTACAAACATCCAAGCCTTCTCCATTATTCGAACTCAAGCCTTTCGGCACGGAAGTCAGCTACGCTAACCACTATACCGGTTGGGCGGCGTACTATGCTCTAGTTGACTGTAGTCGAAATGTTTGTTGTAGGTCTAATTCACATATAAAAACGTAGGTCTCCCAACCGGGATACTGGTTAGTGACTGACTGCCGTTACCGTCAGGCGCCGGTTCGAATTCCGGAGAAGGCATGGATGTTTGTAAATGTACAGTGCCTTTGGGGCATGTAGGCACTCTAAATATGTGGCCAAACCGAAAGTCCTCTCGAAACGTCCGTAGTAGGGGAAGAGGTGTGGGACACCCTCGGACCCATTGCTCCCAGGTTGCTGTCGATCAAAACTGGGGACGGAGCTGAGCAGAGTTGTACTGTCACCTGTATTGTACTGAAGGCTTTTGCCAAAGACAGATGGCAAGGAGTACAATGAACTTCATGGGCTTGTTCTGATGTCACTCTCAGACAAGTGAGATGAGTCACAGCACAACGCAACTCATAAAAATGTATCTGCAGTTAAATAAACAAAAATGTCAGTTATGCAACAAATTTTAATTTTATGTTAAAAATATACGAAATTAAATCATAAGTTGAAGAACTTTTATAAAAAGAATTTTTTTAATAAATATATAAAATATTAATAATGTATAAAATATTATAATAAATTTATAAATATATATAATTTTAATATTATCTTTTATAAAAAGATAATATTTAATTAAATTATAAATTTATAAAAAGATAATTTATATAAAGATAATTTTTTACAGAAGGTCTATAAAAATGTCTCTAATGTGCAATATTAATACCAATAAATTCCCCATATAATTTAAAGCACCATTTCCTCAAGAAATAATTTACCAAAGTTCCAATCTTGGAACAAGAAATCGCTTTAAGGTACTATAAAAACTGGACTTCATATAGTTTGAAGCTTCTAATATTACTTTTTTATTAAATAAGACTATGAAATTGATACAAAATAAAGATTTTAGTGTGAAAGGCATTTTTCTGAAATTTATATTAGAGATTTAACTGCTGTGATCAGAGAGGCTTTGTGTTTCGGCAGTAAAGCAAATAGAAAATTTAACCAGAATTGTAGCTGGTGTTCGCTATTTCATTTGTGAATTTTTTTTTGATATGCTGTTAAACTAGAATATTTTATACTACAGTGAGGATTAGAAATTTGAACTTCTTTTAAGTGTCAGGGAATATTAAGAGAGATAATGTAACTTATGTTTGACTTATATTTCTAAGTATTTGAATTTCCTTTTGTCAATAGAAGTGGACTTAATATTTTATTTATTTTTAAAGCTTTTCTCGTTTCTGAGACTTGACAAAATTCAATCATGGACTGATGAAATCAATGCAGAAAATCTTCTTGCTTTTCAACGGAACCGTGACAGATTCCTTAGAAATGGATATTTCTTACTCATGAAAAAAAAATACCAGTATAAATCTGAATTTTACATGATCGTAAATTTTGAATTATCATAAATCTGCCTGCTTTCAGACAGCGTGAACTGCCTTTATGTTAAGAAAACACTATCATGGAAGCTTTATTCACAAGTTTACTTCTACGTTTTTAACATCACTCCTAACCCCTCGAATATAGTTAAATATATGTTTTTATACAATATCTTAAATTCCAGTACACACCAGTTAGGTGAAAAATATAATTTATTATGAACGAAAAATATTTAGATAAGATTTTATGCTGTTGTGCCTGTTTTAAACTATACTCTTGTAAACCATATATATTCTTTCAACAATATTCTGTATGTTCATTAATATGTTACAGTGACACCGTTTTTTGTTACACTGAAGCCTATTATTTTTACAAATATCAGAAGTGTCCAATATGTGCTTTTGTAGAGCAAACAAGAAATGAAAATGTAATTTTTGCTAAAAAGTTATATTTTACAACAGTTTCTTTTTGTTAATAAATGAAATAAATGAATATTCAAAGTGGTGTTGATAAGGTTTCCAGTAGATAACCAAGGTGAAGAAAAGAGTCTTTTGGGCTTTGTTGTGATATAATTGATAAATTCGTAACAAAAACATATGTAGAACTAGTCGTATTCAAGGAAGTATTGGTGGGAGGAAATAAAATACAAAGATTACCATGAAACTAATATTGCTTTTATTTGAAGTTAACAATAAACTGAAGATTTGTATTCAATAAAACTTTAAAAAACTAAACGCAGAAGTGCTTCCCATACCAAATGGCTGACCGATCAAGTTACTATGACATGAAAATTCCATCAAAGGTTACCTAGCCAAAGAATATGTATTGTTAGGAAGAAAAACTTCGTAGCAGCAGAAGTGGATCCCTTTGAACGAAAAGGGAAACAGCTGCGCATGCGTGAAATATCTGTCGCCAAAAAGCCCCCAAACTCGAAGCTGATGTCGAAAATTCGAACAGGTTCGACGGTCACATTTATCAAGAGTTTAAAGTCGCGTGGCTCCAATTTTTCCCCCTCCATATTGACTGATATAAAATAAGACATCAAACTGCGATATGTATAATGCCAGTGAACAGTTCAACAGCCAGTGAAAGTGAAACTTTACCTAATATTTAATCATTCCCCAGTTCAAAGAATGATTCATCTTAACCCGTGTTCCTCAATTTCCTATACACGTGGCGGACGAGTAAAATCTCGGCCAGGTGCAGTACATCACAGCGGAGAAATTCTCGCCTACAGATTCTCTCGCCTACAGATTCTCTCGCCAAATCCTTTGGCGAATGCTCCGTTTTCTATCGAGCGGCGTAGAAAACAAACTGGTTTACATTACATCTATGGAGCCTTTTCTTCTTTACATAGACGTTCTTTGGCCTAGCGTCAACAAATTTAACACAAGGCACTCTCGTCGAAAAATCCCGACTATCTTCGTCATTCAATTGAGGATCAGCATTTCCAGCCTCAGGTAAAATTGATGCGAACACCAGTGAACGTGTATGTGTTTGTAAAGGGCGAAAGGCACCAATGTCCAATAATCTAATGATTGAATGCTTATGTGGTCAAAAAATAATGCTCTTAGTAAGCTAATTTCTAATTCTAATCGCGTGATTAGCAGTCATCTGAAGTTCCTAGGATAGGGAAGAGGAGGCAATTAGAAAGGAGGAGACCATTATCTCGTGAGCCGGGCCCCTATCAGAGCAGTTAAAATAAATCAGACAACACGCTTCCCTGGAAACTCAGATTAACATAGATTAACTCAGACTAGGTGAGGAATTCTCATCTCTAAGACAATGCGCTCCAAATCGTTTTATGGTAAAAAATCTTATCTCCCAGATCTTATGTTTTAAAAGGGCTGAGAATTTGCCTTTACGAGAATAAAGTTAAGAATTTTGTTCTGCAGGTAGTCAACTACATATTTCATTTTTAAAACATTTTGCAAGCGCTCATTCCTATGTAAGAATAAGCCCCAGTAATTGCTTTAACGATCTTGTTTTGCACAATCTGGAGCCTTTTTAAATCAACTTCTGTGGTGCCAGTCTAGGCCAGAGACGCATAGCATATAATAGACTACATAATGTTCACGTTAATTTGGCACTTTCTGTAAAGACTAAGTCCAGAATTCTTTCCGAGTAACACTTGCAGTTCACCAGTATTAACACTAGTTTTATCTGCAGTACACTTTATTATAAGACTCTGATTTAAATAGACCCAAATAACTGACATTGGCTGTACTCTGCACTTGTATTCTAAAATGATAGAAAGTCTGGATATTTATGGTCTTTGTGTTTTTGTGCCGAACTAACAGAAGTTTTGATTTTGAGGCATTGATGAAAATTTTTCTTTGTGCACAACCTTCCTCAATATCCAATATAATATCTAATACTTTGCTGATAGCATTATTAGGTGGAACTGATGAAAGGCACCGAAGTTCCTATTCACCCACATTTAGATCCTGCAACAGTTAATCTGACAATTAAACATTTCCAACTCAGGATAAAATCCTACTGCAAAAGAATCAATAGGAAAATTCAGAGAATTAATCAACAGGAAAATCCCTCTTGCCTACCAAAAGAAATGACGACAGCGCTTGCTCAGACCGTGTATCAAGTTGGCAAGAAAATGTCATTCCTCAACTGCATCAAGTATCTGGTAGAATTTATTCTATGGGGTTTTACTTATTTAATTCTAAAGCTCTGACTTAGAACCCCACGAACACTAACAAGCGTCAATCAACATCAAGCACCAGAACACATCAAGCACCTGACATTCTGGCAGGAATTGTAAGCTGAAATTAGAACAAGATAAGAAAGATACAAAACTTAAAACAATTGTTCATAAACTTAGGATAAACCTTGCAACTCAACTGCATCAAGCACCTGATGTAATTACTCAACTGTACGCATAACATCTGGTAGACATCTGATACAGAACCCCAGCTTCGTCACAAGACCTCTGTAAGTGGTAGGTAGTTTTGAGAATATACATAAATATTGGTATTGACAGTAACTTGTAGTCATTTTCCATAAAGGAATCAACTTCACAGAAGACAAAAGTATTCGAACCCGCGGGTTGTCTTAAAAACATTTTCAGTGCATTTGAAATTGCATAATAGATTTTTATTTTTTAAAATATTACAGACTGAAGGTATTTTCAGGTAAACAGTGAATAATAAAAAATATCAGATGTTTGTAATACTTGTTTGCATATTTTCTTTAATTAAGGAAATCTGTTTTTAATAACATGTGCAGCAATACCAGCATATTAAATATATAAAGTCAATAGATTACTAATAAGAAGCCTTAATTAAATGAATTGGTTTAGAGTAAAAATAAGCTAAAAAAGGAAAGACTTCCAAACTGCTCATAAAAGTAAAAATATAGATCGCCCAATTTTTTACGCAATTTTTAACGAAAGCAAAATACAAGTGATTGTTTTAAACGAAGAGCGCAGGCCTGTTATTCATAAGAGCTCGTTATCTCCATTTCAAATAGTGCTTACAACAACAGCTGCTGTAAATTTTGCTTATTTGTATCATCTGAATCATTGTTGATAGCTTTCTTAATAGAGAAAAGAAGAGTTCCCTCATATGCATAATCAATTAAAATCAAATCTTCAAGCTCATTAATAGGTTTTTTTTCCTACTAAAAACCGAGTTAACAAGTTCTTTTTAGCAAATAATGTTTTAGTTATTAAGTGCAGCCTTTCTTTCTTGGTTGCCTGCCATGAATGACATATTGATACAATTTAACACATACGTTTTTGTTTGAATTTCTTGTCACTCTTCCAAATTTATAGTCTTGCAAAGTAGTTTACTTCCAAGTTCACTGTACTGAGAGATGGATATTAGTAAAGGAAAACTGACATGACAAAACATCTCTTATTTGAAATCAATGTAAAAATTAGTAGTTCTAAAATGTGGTCTGTCTGATACATTAAAAAAGAATTCTTGTTGTTGATTGTTTATGTATTTCTTGTCACAGATATGTGAGATTTTCTTGTTTCATACAAAAAAAATCTTTTTCTCATTTGAAAACGATCACAAGGTTATTTTTGTTATTATTTGTATGCCTCATGTGTCATGCCAGATAATGCCCTGAGTTTGCTGCTAATTAATTATTACACATGTTTGTAGAAAGCACTGAGAATTATATATGTATAAGATGTTTGAAGTCTTATGTAAAAAATATTCGAGGGTCCGATGTTAGTTTATATATAACTCCAAAAAATGCTCATGATCAAAACAGAAAAGAAGCACGTCAAAGTTAAAATTAAGAAAGATATGTTGCATACGTTGTATTTATTGTAGATTTAAACAAATATTTCAATCGATTTCGAGCGAAAACATGTCCCTGTACATCAGGAGCAAAGAAGTTTGCCTTCAAAATCGATTGAGGATTTTGTCTAAATCTGCGCCAAGTATAAGGTGTTGCTTCCTTACTAATTTTAAGTTTACTAACTTTCAATGCTCATGTTAAAGTGTAGGGTGGGGAAAAGAATATTGCTAACTACAAGACAATTCAAATTAATTTTCCTCAAAACGTTTTTAGTGTTTTTCACTGGTTTCAGAGTAGTAGTCATAATATTACACACATCAATTAAATTATTGTCTTCAGTAAAAACAGACCGGCATTTCCAATGGGTTGCAATTTAATATGATATTTATATAATTGCATAATATAGAAAGATTTTCACATGCGGCTCTATTTATTCCACTTAGACTGAGTGACAAATTCCAGAGAAATATTTTTTCTACAATACAAAGTGTGTATCTGCAACAAATTATAAAACATATTATTGAAAACGAAAGCACGGTGATTGTAAATAATAAATTGATTATACTACGCGAGTGAACTAGCAAGTAATTAAGAGGAAGTAAAGATTGTAGCATGTCCTCTCTACGTCTGTAAGGAGCAAGAGAGCAAAAGAGCAAGCGAAAATTATATCAAGTCCTTTTTCCTCCTGTATGTGTTGCATACGTTTCCTTTCCTTATTCTATTATTTTACTACTTTGAATGTTTAACAAAGGACCGGTTGCTCCCGTTGACGAGGTTAAGAAAATTTCCAGTTTAATTCTGTTAATCAATGTTAATGCTTTCAGACTTATGGCTCGAGTAGCCTTAGAACTTCGATATTTTGTATAGAGAACTATTACAACATGGTGCAACTCCCTTTTTCTTTGCAATCAAACATATATATATATATGTAAGAGAAATAAAGAATATGTAAAAGATTAATTTAGCAACGTAAATTTCCCTTCTCATCTCTAAAAACATCAGTCTCTTTCTGTGCACCGCGTCATATATAGATTAATCCATGTCATAATTCGTAATTCTGATGATGTAAATGGAACTAAAGCAGCCAATACTAATCTCACAGAAGTATTCACTATTGAATCAAAATGCATTGAGAACCAAAAACAACTCAATCTGTATTAAGATTTCACCCTGAACATAAAGCACTTGCTTTCAACGTCATGGCCTAACTGCGCTGCTGTCTGTCTCCTCCCGCTGTCCTACAGAAAATTAAATTTAAAATGAAAGTTTTTTGGAATAGACACAATTAATGTGCCAACTTGATTGTTGCCACAACAAGCTGAAATAAAAAAGAAAGATTTAATCTTCCTTCGCTTCCAATTTCCTATTCATTATGGATCAACACTTCTACGCCATCAAAATTCCGCTGGCATTAATTCTAAGTTTGTTTTTATTATGACTAATATGTAAGATATATACTCTGGCGAGCTAATTACATCACCCTTCTTCTATAAGCTTCCACCTTGAGAATATCTCTGCGCTTTGCTTCCCCGTCTAAATTGATGACGCAATTTATTTTTAATCTGTGCATATGAGAAATTCTTCTAATTGTTTATGATAAAAAAGCAAGTCTCAGACAATTTTTGCACCTTCAGTATCTTTTTGCCGAATGGGACCAAACTTAAACTTTCCTTTTCGTGCACCAAAGAATCTACATTCTTGCCCGCTTGCCGAATTTCTTGCTTTTGCGTAGAAACTAATTTTAATTGCAAAAATTGTTTTTTAACTGTTTTAACTGTAGTTGGCATTTTATGTTTTTCTATAATTTGCGCTTTGCAATGAAGATGTTTTGAATTTTTATATATTTTTGCTTTGCCGCGTAGTGAAAACTGAATCAATTGAATCAGAAATATATCTCTAATGACATTCGAGAAGTAAGTTTAAATGAAATGCAGCAAGAAATGTATATAATTTAATAGGCCATACAAAGAAGTCCTCAAATTTTCAATAATACTGGGTGTTTATAAAGTCCTGTACCATTTTGATGTTTAATAACTCATAAAATAATAAAGATAAGTTAAGATTAATAACATAAATGATTAGATAGACTCAAAACGTTTCATGACCCTTGTCAATGAACTTCCACGTGTGCCTCCTTCGTCGCACGGAGAATATCAAGTCGATATTCAATTTCACGCCAGGTACCGGCAAGCATGTCGGCATCCACAGAGGCTATTGAGGTTGTAATTCCCGCTTTTAGGTCATCAATGTTCGACATTCTTCTCCTGTAAACGTTCTCCTCTACAAATCCACAAAGGAAAAAGTCCAGCGGCCTTATAACAGGTTGTCAGGACTGAGTGTTCGGTGCATATTCTTAGCGAACATATTTGTGAAATACTTTAAGTCCTGATCGTGAACAGGGAGCTGAATGCAGCTATGTTCTGTGGTAGAAAACTGTGGTTAAGTGGTAGAAGAACTGAACTTAAGAAGGATTTAAAATCCTCTTTTAATAAACCACAATTATATATAGCCACTTCCCAACTCGGGAGGGATACAGAACATAATGACCGCACTTGGGTCTAAACTGAACAATCAAATAATTTAAACTAAAATTAAATAGAAATTAAGTAGTCGTTGCTCACAGAGCTATAAACGCGAGGTTGGCCTCTATCCTAAATAGTGCATAGCAAGATTTAACTAATACTAACGCACTTAGAAATACTTCAATAAGTAATAGAGTAACAGCGCTAAGGCTTAGAATTTAAATACTAGCTGGTCAGGCGAACGTCGAACAGAGTAGCAGTGGTCTGAGACTAAAAGCTCTCTCAACCTGAGTAGTTCCTCGCTACCGTTTAAATATAAACTTGGCTCCACTTCAAATTAGCATAAAGCTGAAACGCGCGCTTATTCTAACGGGAAGTTGAAATAAGAACAGATAGAAAAAGGCAAATTAAAATAAAACTTTGTTAGTTTTAACTAAAACCTTACAAGGTGATCTGGGTGGCCAAGGAATTGGACCAATCAATCTTCCTGTAAAATGGTTATTCAAAGAACTACTAACGATGGTACCCTAATGAGGTGGTGCATCATCTTGTCACAAAAAGACATGTGGCTAAAGCTCTTCTAGTTGTGGAATTACGAAGTTTTCCAACATGTCTAAGTATACGACTGATGAGACCGTCTTTTCTGTAATAAGAAAAGTCCAATGACTCGGTCGTGCGTTAGTCCACACCACACATTAACCTTTGGGGAATCCCTTTGTGCCTCACGATATTCATGGGGGTTTTCAGATCCCTATATGAAAAATGCAATTAATAAGCAGACGATATTTAGAAAAGTACAGATATTTAGACTGGAAAATGAAATTATCTGAAATTAACCACACGCGCAGACTATGTTTACAAAAGTAAAGATATTCAAGCTTGAAAAGGAAAACATATAAGTTATTCCATCAATAAATGCCATAAGTTTGTTTATATCTTCATTATTTTATGATTTAATAAACATCAAAATGGGTCCGAGACTTTAAAAACACCCTGTATAAATAAACGCTGGATTGCACCCAAGGTAATTGCTATATGATAAATAACTTATGCAATATTTGCAGGAAAATTTGTAACTGAAGTATACTGAAGGTTTGGAGCATTTCACCGATCCCCATACTGCCTAAAAGATTAATATTCAAAAGCAATTAAAGAACAATATCAGTAGTATTCTAAGGCAATTTTTCTTGAAGGTTTTTGTACATATTAGTTTTTACAATTGACCTTTTAGTTATTAATAGTCAAGAGAAAAAAAAAGAATTTAGTTTCTCTTTGTTCTTTATTTAAGGAGCTATTAATGAAATAATGAATTTTCTAGCATGTTTGCCATTACTCGAAAATCGCTGTACTAATTTGATCAATATTATTTGGAATGGACGAAGAAATAATGATCTAACAAGTAAAAAAAAATGACATACTATTATATAAAAAGTGGAATGAGCACGAAAGTTTCATGTTTATAAACACAACCATTTGAAATTTGAAAACATTTATTTATTTATTAGTCCAAAGGGGCAATTTGCCCAGAAGGACTAATAATTTTGTTTCGGCATTTTGCGTCGATTCACTGTAAACGTCATTCACTTTTCAAATTGTTGCCGCCAAATATAAGAGCCCTGCATTATATTTAAAGAAAGCAAATAATGAAGAATCTGTCTAAATGTACGTTTATTTCTAGCATTGTGATAAAAGAACGGTATCTACAGCAATCAAATTTTGAATAACCTACGTTTGCATCCGAATATGGGCATCTGGAAGCCCAAATTTGAAATTTGGAATTTGTTTTATGATCTATTTCATATTTTCTAAACCTTTAATGAATTTTTATTAACAAATTCACCAATTTCAAAGCGAGCAATGGAAACACTGTAAGGAATAAAACATCTCCAGAGCGCGAGACTGTGTATCGGAAATTCTAAAGATATGCTCATTTTAAAATTAGTTTGCGATATTGCTGTTGAAGTGAATTTTATGGTGTTCGTCCGAAGAGCTCGATGTTTAATAAATAAAGGTAACACAGAAAACATAAAAACACGCCCCTCTGGGCGTAACGTAAAACCTGAAAGCTTTCAGATTTTTTTTAATTATATATATATTTTTTATTTTAAATTCGTTTCCCAGAAACCGCTTCCTTTTTTATATTTTATTTTTTATTTTCCAGAAAAACCTTGTCTTTCTTATAAAAAGCTCTATTGTAATATCGCATAAATTATAAATATAATACAACAAAAACGCTATAAAATACCAGAATTTTAATGTTATGTGCTTAAAAAAACGGATAAATAATGCAAGGTACTTGTGAGGTTTTTTGAATTTAAGCTCACACTCAAAACAAACAAATAAAATTATCTCTAATTGATCTTAAACTTTATTCCACGTTCTCACTAAAGAAGCTAATAGAAATGTAAAGAAATCCATCCAGTAGAGTGTATACTCTGTTGCCTAGTTACAATATTTTAAACACATAAAACTTGACAAGTTAGGTATTTATATGTCTCCTAGCTGCACGTAATCAAAGAAAAGTTGAATATATTTTCTCTTTCCGTGCTCGCAACAGTTACCGCAACTTCTTCACGTTCCTTCTGTATAAAAGAAGACAGCAGAAAAGTGCTAGTTCATTATTTAGTAGCTTACATTCGTGAATAATATACCCTTTCTAGTTGCTTTTGCTCAAGTAAAGCTATCCAGGGAGCGCTAATTTTCTGTACAGCACGTGCCTCGAAAGATATCTTCAAGTTATGTTACGTACTCGACAAAACTGTCTTCCTATAAAGAAGAAGAGGAGCAACAAAGGAAATAAAAGTTGGCAACTCGTGTTTATTTGACTAACAATGGCAGGTAAAGCAGTGTAACCAAAAAAAAATGGAGAAGAAGATCCCCCATGTCTACGTTTCTTGACGTCGTGTGTTAATGGAGAGACTTTTTCAAAGTGTATCCACGAAAGGTCGTTTAACAGCGCCGCCTACCGGACTTCTCCTGTCTCTCATCTATCAAATTAAGATCGAAGGAAATGGAACTTTGAAGGTAACTTTTTTTCTCGTCTTCCTCAGCATCATCCGGATCCATTTGTGGCTAAGAAATTCACGCTTCGGGAAGTTTACTACTTTTTATTTGCGAGCACCTTTCTTTAATAGCGGAATTCCGAATGCAGTGTCACTCTGAGGATAGATATTGATAAAATGTTATTAATAGTTTTGCCACCGATAAATTTGCTTGTTTTGGAAAAAAAATTCTTTAATGAACTGCATCGTTCTAAAAACTATGGACGTAAAACCGAAAATAAACAAAAGGTCTATTAGCATTTCTCTGACACTGACAATGTCATTGTTAATTTATAAAAAGTTTAAATAAACTGCACTGGAAAATGTTTATTCAAAAGAATTCGGTTAAATGTGGCAGTAGTTTCAAACATAAAATAGTTGTTACCGACTTTACATAAGACCATATGCTAAACATTTCACCAGAAATCAGACGCTAGGTGTCATTAACAATTAATAATAAAGTCTAACCAAATAACTAATGTATTAAAATTTTCCAGCAGTTTCTATTTTTCTCACTGTAAAGCCGTCATTCCTCGTTACTAGCACATGGAAAGGTGACCTTCTCACCCAATACACTACTAAAGCAATGCTTCTCAACCTGTTTTGTCCCATGTATCCCTTTTACCATGGCTACAAGATCATCTTCCTTCATCTTTTCCCAAACTCCAAAAATACATAAGGTGCCATCTATGAGCTGTTCTTATAACTAGAAATTCTTTAAATTAAAAACCCATTATTTGACTTTTCCTTTACAAGCGCCTAAAAGCTAGGCGGGCACATAACGGAAAAGTACACAGTTTATTACATCTGAGTTAATTTTAATGTTTTAGAAACTAAACAACAAAACGTATGTAGAGTCATTACGTTACATCGATTCTGGAACGTGAAAAATGTGCACTGTTCTCGCCAGATCTCGAAACCTGGACCTCTCGAATACGCGTCGAGTATGCTTCCAGTAACACCACTAAGGCCTTCAGAAAGAAGGGAGAAAATACTTTATAAACTTTTCCTTTTATAGGGCGGCTGTGGATTAGGGAACCCAATCGCCTAAATCTTGGTGATGACGAATCATCTTTCACTAACTTGCAGAGTCATTAGGTTTTTTTTAAACTGCAGACGTGAAGAATGTGCAATGCCTTCACTGGGACAGAAACCTCTACCTCTCGAATACTCGCCGAGTGTGCTATCGTTGTATCACGAAGGAATGCTGGAAGGAGGGAGAAATTACCTGTTTATACATGTATAAAACGTTGTTAAATACCAAAACTTAAATAAGAGTAGCTTTTTATATTCACAGACTAAAACTAAATATTAAACGGCTAAATAAAAGACTGACCATATTATCCCCTCAAGTTACGAACGTTCCTCCTTAAAGGGGAAATTTTCTACTGGTTGAGAACCTCTGGTGTTTCAGCATCTCCTGACGTTTCGTTAAAATTTTTATTTGATCATATAAATATGTATATAGCTTTCGAATGCATTTGCGTTTTATTTCTGGGATTAGAGTTATTGGCATTCCTCTTTATTCACCTTCTTGGGAGTTTCTAATTGTGATTTATGTGTGCTCGTTGCTGTTGTGCTGTGTAACCCCCTTGTCCGGAAGTAATATCACACTGAGTGAGCAGGATTGCTTGGACATTGCTGGTATGAGTCTTGGGAACATTAAAGATGATAGAACAAGTTCACCTAGTTTTGAGAGAGAATCACCCGGGAGACGAGTTCAAAGTTCTTTTATACCTCTTCCCCTTTAACGAAGCCTCTATATGCATTTTAAGTACTTCTACGCTGCTAAGGCATTACACATTTATAACATTCAAAGCTTTTTCAGGGTTTCGAGACCGGGAGTGATTTTATTACAGTACGTTAATGTACTAAATACACCTTTCACTGTTGACATCAGTTTCGAATGCACCGTATCGGCAGATTTATATTGATACCAGTAAAAATATCGTTGGAAATCAACACAAACCATTACAAACCAAAAGAAAAGTCTTGTGGCATTCGGGGTTCTACTGGTATTAATAAAACTCTATCAATATCAATTAGAAAAACCAGTATAGATCAGTATAAATCAGTAAATTTCTACTCGTATCGTTAAGATATTACTTATTTCTGTGGAACATTTTCTTTGCAAGGTAATGAAGGGAATTATCGGCTGACGAATTATAGTCTGAATAACGAGATTTAAACTTTAACTAACATCAATAACTCTAGAAGAAAATAAAATAAAAATTTATAGTACTGTAAGGACCTTATTTTATTCTAGGCAATTATTTTTAGTTGTAGAACTTTCCTTTCCCTTCTGATTTTAGTTTCCTGCCAGAATGTAAATTTTAATACCATAGCATGAAAATCTTAGTGAGTTCGGAATCAGTATTTAAGCAGTTATTTTAAGATTTTGTTAGTCGGAGAGTTAGTTCCGAATTTATACCACGTGTTTGAAGTAGCTTTGTACGTCAATAGTTGGTGCCTAGACATTCTCTTTAGATATTCTAGGTACCGATTTGTTGTGTTTAGCCGATTTAGCGGTTTAGATAAATAAGAATCCAGTCGTATAGCCAATTCTACTTTATTACGATTTTACATCTAATTTTTTTAAGTTACTTAGCTACATGTGGTGGTAGATTGTGAACACCGAGTGAATGCATTTTCTGTTGAGTTCACATAAAATGGTTATTTATACCTTCTTCTGCAGTTATCTGTTTATTCCAAAAAGAGAATTCGCTACTTAGTTTTTTCAGCTAGGATCTACGGTTCTTGATTTAAACATAATGGAAGACTCTACAATACAATGAATAGTAGTCACAGCATAAAATTAAGGTATGTTACTGCTATTTTTGGACTTTCGAAACGCAGAAAATATTTAAGTTAATACAACACACTTGTGAATTCGACAGCAACAGTGGAAGGCTTATTCGTCTAATATTAGAAAAGACGAAGAGAAAAAAAATATGTGGCGGGGACGCAGTCAGCTGATCAATTTCCATGTTCCAAGAGTTTTAATTGCTGCCGTATGTTTTTTTAATATTCTCTATACTTTTCATATTTAGGATATAAATTGATGAGGATATTCAGACTTTGCGGGCGTTTTCATTAGTAAAATTTGTTACTGGCTGGAGATGTTTATAAGGTTTAAATTTTTTATTGAAATTTTGGCTCTTCTTGGCATTTTTATTCACAAAACTTTCGCAAATTCTTAACACACAAATATGCGATCTGAATATTTGAAAACACTGGGAAATATCAAAGTAGAATAGAAGAGAAACACGCCAATGTGAAAATCAAAATCGCTGAAACAACTTTGTATTTGGCGTACATTTATTAAAACACTCAATGGATTTCGAAGGCAGCTACAGGTCCCTCCTCATCAAGAGAACGGAATTTCTAGAAAGGGAAAGCAACCTCAGTAACGGCTTTTTGTACCCGCGGGTAGTACCATGCGCGAGGAGGCAACGCTATCTGTAGGCAAAAATAATAACCAAGAATTATGTTAATAGAATTTTAAAAGCGTTAGGAAGGACTGTATTGGACATAAAATCATTCACTAGACATGCTAAATCTTTATGAATATGAAAAGCCTCAAGAAAACCCAATTCACCAACGGACTAAGTCAGTTTCTCCCTTATCAATAAAATTCACAGTAGGACTCTAAAAGATTACGCTTTTGATTCAATTCTTGGGGAATTTATAGAATATCGTGTCAGTGTGGCTTGAGATATATTGGCCAAACAAAAAGAGCGTTAAAGTTTTGTATCAAGGAACATGAATCGTATGTCCGAAAGGGCAAAAAAGGGGCGAAATTAACAAGTCTTCAACAGCGTATCATAGTCGGAGATTTAATCGTAATTTTGACTTTGGATCTGCAAAAATTATCCAAAAAGCTTCTTCCGTTGGTGAATTGAATTTTCTTGAGGCTTTTCATATTCTCAAAAATTTAACATGTTTAGTGAATGATTTTAAGTCCAATACAGTCCTTCCCAACGCTTTTAAAATTCTATTATGTAATCTTGTTAATTATGTATCTTCTTCTATTATGTAATTCTTGGTTATTAATTTTGCCGATAGATGGCGTTGCCTCCTCGCGCATGGTACTACCCGAGGGTATAAAAAGCCGTTACTGAGGTTGCTTTCCCTTTCTAGAAATTTCGTTCTTCCGATGAGGAGGGACCTGTAGCTGCTCTCGAAATCGATTGAGTGTTTTAATAAATGTACGCCAAATACAAGGTTGTTTCAGCGATTTTGAAATATTAAAGTATTTTCTTTAATTATTCTTTGTTTTGGAGCTGAGGTTAGTAACGATTTGTAAATGAATTTAAAATTGAATCCTACGACATTTATTTTAGAAAACAGGTAAGACTGCTTTCATGTATTTAATTTTGTAAATTTTAGGATTCGACCCTTAGAATCAATAGAACATTATAGCTTTATTATGATGATCTAATTTTATGATTGCATTCTGCAAAATATTTTGATGTTGGTTATAAGATATTATGAGATGAATGAGATTTAAGCCAGGAGTTGTTTACTTTAGCTATTATGTATTGCTGTTACTTCTAGCTTTAGCAGCGACATCCACATCCACCTCTTGGTTAATTCAGAAAGACGAAGAGAAAAATGGTGTAGATCAAGGGTTCTCAACGGGTGGTACGCAAGAGACAAATGTACGCAAAGAAGAAAAGTACCTTTAACTATTAAATTCAAAAATTAAAACCCCAGCATCCTGATTGAGGTTTTTCTCTAACACTCGTAAGTTTATGAGATCTGAGCTTTTTTCAAGAGTGGTGGTGGTAGTGGTACTTTATAGTGGTGGTAATAGAGGTTTTCAATTTTTGTTTAGAGGATACGCGTTAGTCATAAGGTCAAGAACCGCTGGCGTAGATAAAGAAGGGAGGAAAGGAAGGAAAAAAAAACGTGTTTGTAGTTTGGACGTACTTAGTTGATCACTGATTACGTTTACAAATAATGTTTTCCAAAATGAGGGTAATCAGAAGCAATCTAAGCGGGATCATTGAGTGGTCAAAAATTTTAGTTCTCTCCGTGTGCTCAGTGAATTAATATCGGCAGTGATTAGGCAAAAAAATTAGGTCTCTCGGTGCGTTCCATGAATTAACATTAACGCATCAAAACCATTCGAAACAGATCATTGGGGATTAAAAACAAGGGCTGAATGCTGGGCTGGTCACAGGTACGTTGGCTGGGCACTTTAATTTAAAGCTTTATCCGATTCGTTAGAGAATACTGTAACATACTAAATCTTTGTTTCAGATAAAAGTAACACTAGATCATTGCCACACCGCTTTTTCTAAATTACAGTCTTCAACGCTATATAAACTCAAACTACTAATATGCATTCTATTCAGTGATGATGAAAGAAACAGAAAGCACAAAACCTAATTAACGAAAAATTTAAATTAAGTAAACTTATAACTTTAAATATAATAAAATTTAATCGCATTTGCTTAGATATTTTAGATCCAAAGCCCAGCAATTAGAACGGTTTAGTGGGTAGACAGATAATAAGTGTAATTTTATCATAAACGAAGGTTAATTAATGCGCGGCGTGCTCTAATTGCTAATTAATAGCTAATAATTTCCTTCCTCCATTGTTTACACTATATTTTAAAATTGCTGCATCCGTTCATCTAAGCATTTATTAATGAGAGTTTCTTACTAATTACATTCAATTCATTTATGTTCTCTTTCAAATAATTCTAGCAAATATCTCCCCTTCAAAAACATATTTAATATTTCAACTTTGCAATGATCTATTTTCCATTAAAATTCTATGTCTGTCCTAAACATTTCAATCAGAAAATTGTATCTCTTTTCTCTCGCAGATATGAATTATCATGGCTGAATACTTTTTATTGCCTTCTGAAACAATACCAATACCGATGCTAATGGACTGATTTCAAGACTATATAATAAATCTCGAATTATTAATTTTGCATAATGTGTATAATTTCATGCTTCCTTTGTAAATGGTTTTAATTTCGTAAAGTGAATGATTCTAGTTATTTTTCATATAACAGGTAACAATAAATCATCAAGAAAACTGGAGAAAGATTCTTATGAATCATTAGAAAAATAAAATGGCAGCGTGGAATTATGCGAAGCATAACTGGAAGGAAATCAAGCTTCGAATTTAGACATCGATATTTTAAATTACATGTTTCCCTTTCCGTCTCATAGCGGAACGTTCTGCATGATTCAATTAAATAATCAGGATCAATTTAATAAATTCTAAAGCAAACTAAAGAAGACACGGATGCAATAAATTTTACAAGCGAAGGAAATCTTTAATTGTTAAATTCAAATTGTTTGTATAGTAAAATTCTAGCAATAGAGAATTTTTGTTTTTCTTTGTATTGCTTTTTCCCAAATGGAACATTTATTCCTGATGTCATTACTTACGCCCTTTAGCCTACAAAGTTGTTACTTCCGAATGGGATATTAGTATTGAAACGGCATTTTGCATCGAAACACCTAAATGCGATGTTTCACTTTTCAAATTTTTGCCACTATATATATAATACAGAGCGATAATAATTTATCGCTCTGTATTATATTCAAAGGAATTAGATAATAAAAAATTTCCATGATTGTATATATGTTTCTCGCATAGCGTAAAAACAGCAGTACCTAGAGCCATCAAATTTTGAATAACTTAGTCCTCGATCTGAACATGGGCAGCTAGAAGACCGAGTTTTGAATTTCGAATTTATATTATTATATATTTATATTATTATCCTGTTTTGTAACACTTTAATGAATTTTTAATTAATAAGCTCAACGGTGTTTAAGCGGGCATGATACCACTGTAAAGAATAAAGCATTTTATCTCCAGCGCGGCAAACAGTCTATTTTACATTATAAATATATGCTGTTTTTAAATATTTAGTGATTTTGCTGTTGAATCAAATTTTACGCAGCCAAAGTGCGAAAACAGGAATATTTTGTGAATTATGCTAACACACAGAATTTTAATAATAAGAAGAGAAAAATATTTTGTAAGAAAACTAAGCATTGATATGATAACCTGAGAAACAGACTGAAAAAAACGTAAAAATGTATGTCAACACTTAACAATGCATTTATAATTCTAAACATATGCTGGTATGTTACTTTCTAAATTTTTGTAATTTTTTATTGGATTGCATATGGTGTACGTGAAAAAAAATCCTTAATTATAAAACTAAAACAAATAAATAAATAAATGCTAAATATTACGCTCAAGGCGCCTTTTTTGAACGTTGTGCGTGTTACCCTTATTTATTAAATATCATGTTCTTTGCACTTAAACCACTTAAAATCAAATTCAACATTAACGTCACAAAATATTTAAAAACAGCATAGCTTTAGAATTTCTGATACACAGTCTCGCGCGAGAGAGATAAAAATATTATTTTCCATAGAGTGTTGCCTTTGTTCGCTTTAATATCGTTGAGTTTGTTAATCAAAAATTAGGTTAAAAGTTTGAAAAATATGAAATAGGTAATAAAACAAATTCGAAATTCGGCCATCCAGGTGCCCACGTTTCGGTGTAGGAACACGTTATTCAAAATCTGATGGCTCTAGGTAAGGTTCTAAAGTTCGTTTTTCGCAGAAACATTCTTGCAGTCATGCAGATTCTACATTATTTAGTTTCTTTCACTGTAATACATGGCGATAATATTTTGTGACAATAATTTGAAAAGTGAAACGGACAGTTGTAGTGAAGCAACGCAAAATGCCGCCGCCCTCATGGGTTATTGCCCTTTTAGGCTACAAAACGTAAAGGTTGGTTAGTAAGAGTTAGTGTAACAGCTGATTAGAAGACTGCTTTCTTAGCGTGAACGTAAAAACCTTTAAAAAAAACCCTTTGGAAAACAGTTAAAATCTAAGAAGCTTCCGATTTGTTTTTTCTTATTTTCATTATTATTGTTTTCTGCCTTAAATCATTCATTTAGTGCATTTATTTGGATATTAGTATTACGTATCGTTATTTTGAAATGGTTACATTAGCTCTATGTAGCATTTCTATTAGTTAAGCAAGCGTTGTTTTCATTCAATCTATTTTAACACGCTTATTTCACAAACAATCTTCAAAGACGGAATTCGTTCAAGTAAGATTAGTTGTCAGAAACAATTTGTGTTTTCCTTAAGAATATGTGTTATCAGGGAGAATTACTTTCGGAAATTAGTTTCATTAAGCTCTTACTCTACATACAGCTTATGCTGCCTACGAATTTACTAACAATGTAACAAATAGTTTAGCATTAAATGCATCAAAGTCGCACAAGCTGCATTATTAAAATTGTTTCTTTAGCAATATCTCTGTAATAAAATTTTAAAATTCTTGCTTTGTTTGAAACGAAAAATTATACGATTCTTTCACCAGAATAATGTTAATCTTTTAACATAATTTTATAAATTATGAAAACACTCTTTTAGATATGCCTTGTATTTCTGAGATGCACAATATAATTTTAAAATCTAAAGATGCCTTTATTATTTCAACTATGCATTATATTTTAGTGCTAGAATTAGAGAGCAGAAACGTTTGCATCGTATTTTTGACTTAGGTTTAGCATGATGTTCAAAATTTCGAATGAACTTTTGATTGAAACCTTAAGACTTCAGAGACCAATAAATTTTTCCTACCTGGTAAACACATCACTAATGCTTCATTTAAGTGTTGTAACCACTTTTATTTAACTTCAAACATTCGGATGAAAATCAGTAGTTTCTCAATTTAAGCATCTTAGTTTAACCATGTGATAAACATACATGTATTACAAATTAGATATATTTCATCTCTCCAAAACATAAAAAATTTAAATTAGTGTTAATTGAAAAGAATCTAAGAATATTTAACAGTGATGACAAAAATATTTAGAAGTAATCTTGTAGAGACTTTACGTTTTTTTATCCTAGAGATGTGAGAAATCAGCAATGTTCTCGCAGGGACTCGAGCCTAGACCTAGACACGCCGAGTGTGCTCCACGAAGACACTCAGAATGGAGGGAGAAAATACCTTATGTTAACGCCGAAAAGGAAGAGAAGCCAAGATTTAATGTTTTCAATATTGCTTACTTGTGGAATCTGGCAACTTCGATCAAAATAAAAATAGAGTGAAGCTGGCCGCCATTTTTTAATGTCTACGTGTTGTGTGGAAGAAGGAGGTTATTCTTATTTTGCAAGTTGTGTTAAGGTAATGCTACATTAAAGAATTATACAGTCCACTATGTGTTTGCGTGTTTTTTCAAGTGTATTTAAATGCCTAATTTTATACCACCTTATATACTCCCCCTTTTAAAAGGCGACTGGGGATTATGGGATCCAATCGTGAAATCCTGGTGGTGAAGAATCATCATCTGCCAATTTTTACGTCGGGCGCAATGTAGAGACATTATATTTATTTTGAATCTTGAAAAGTGTAAAATGAGCAATGCCCTCGCCTTCACTCGAACCTAGACCTGTCGAATATGCGTTAAGTGTGCTAACCGTTACACCATGAAGGCATGCTTGAAAGAGGGAGAAAATACCTTACAATCTAAATAAAGATAAATGTATATTTGGTTTATAAATATATTTTTCGATATCGATTCTTAACATTACAGTAAGGATGTAAATTTTGCAGTCACAATTGACTGACAGAGAGCCCGATACCTGAGTGCCTGGGCTTTAATCTTTATCTAAAACTGAACCCAATTTAAATTACGAATTTTTTTATCAAATAACTTGCGATGAGATATAGGGAAAAAAAGAAAATAAGCATACAGCCACATATGTAAATTATTTGAACAAAGAGCTATCTGATTGTTGACAAACAATAATAAGGTAAGTAGTAATCAAGTACTACTTACCTTAGTAGCGTAGTAAGTAATCAAATATCTAATTAAGTAGTGTGGAAAATACGTAATTATTCAGAAATCTATAGAATAATAATTTAAAACAGATTATATATACATTGGCTTATACGATTACGCCGATTACGCCTAAGGTGTAAGCCTCGTTAATAAAAAATAAATATGTACTGACGTAATTATTTAGGTATTTAAAATGGCCATTGGCCTTTGGTATTATTTGAATTACTGAAATTGTACAGACTTTTATTTCAGAGTTACCGATTCGTCTCTAGCTTCGTGAAAATCTTTATCGAAATGATAATAATCATTTTTATATCTTAATTCAACCTGTTGTTACTAATATACGCAGGGGAAACCTACAATTTGTTTTACTACGTTATTCTGAGCAGTTTCAAGTTGTACATTTCCATAATACTTCACGTAAAAACTAATATGAAAGAAAAAAAGCATGTTGACATTTAACCTTAATTATATAGTAGTGTTCGTAATGCATCCCTAATATTTCGCAAATTCAAGGTCTGAGTTATTTTGAGCCAACCTACACAAAAAAATGTAATACACGAAGAAAGGGAATTAGACAAAGAAAAGGGAAGGAATTAAAAAATAAGAAACTTATATCATAGTGCAATTACGCGGACGCAGTTAGGGTATGAAATCGATAATAAATTCTCTCTCACGTTGCTCTAAAGGCATCTATATTACTTGTAATTAATTGCGTGAGTTATCCGATGGTTTAGATCTTTAATATATTCTTCAGTAATTCTCTTGCGTAGTCCCATGAGAACACGAAAAGTGTGATAACAGATGTTAGAAAGGTACAAGGAATAGAGCAATACGTTTAATATTTCACCAGTTCGAAGATAATGGAAGTCGCAATTACCGATTGCAATGTTGCTGTAAAATAGTTTGCAGTTCTACTGGAAAATACCCAATGTTCGATAAGCTTCTAATAACGGTACAACGTATTCTGACAACGATTATAACGAAGCAATCGGATCTCTACTACGTGAAGGAAGCTGGTAAAAGGACTTTGTCTAAATGTTCTAGATTTCCATTTTTACACCAAATTGGTATGAGAATTGGCCAGGCTCCGCGAAATGACATCTCGTCGACAATGTAGCTGTGTCAACTGCTCATCAGCACAGGCGCAAATTTGCCTTTAAACCTGTTCCGCTCGCGTGACCGAAGCTAATGACATTTCTGTCTTATGACAGTTGTGCTTGGTCCATAAACATACATGATGTCGTATCGTCCATTTGACTTTTTTGGAACAGCACTAAAACTACTCTTTACAAAAGTTCTCTAAACTTTCTATTCTAGCCTCAAATTCAAAATAAATATAATGTTAACAATTCTTGAAGACAAACAAATTTTAAAAAAATATAGGCTGTAGATCTAGTTTATGAATTAATCTGTTGCATGTTTGAATAATTCACAGTCTATTTTGCGGCATAAATCCATGTGGTTTTAAATTACATTACTTTCTGGAATTATATAATTTCTAAATATACAAAATAACAAGCATATGGAAACTTTAACTAAACGTTACTGTACAAAATAATAGGTTTATGAAAACTCTAAACTAATTTTCTTTAATCTGACGCAACTACATTAAAATATCTGAAAGGCATTTCGAGCCAATTTTCAAATTTGTAGTGATAATTTATGAATCCTACATAATTCTCACTCATTTTGCTATATTAGATGTATGTGATGTATCTGAAAACATTTTCTGATGAATATAAGGAGCATGGAATTTATACACAAAGAAAATAAATTCAAAATCTGAAAACAAAATTCAATGATTGTAACTTTAGCTACTGCATACCGTTAGCAAACGAACCGAATAAGTTTTCTAGAATATTGAACCTCCCAGTTACCTTAGCACAGAAAAATATAAAAACAGTTCAATTGGTTAATGCAGTACATGAGTTAAAAAGAATGTTCATGCGCCAAGTGAATGAAGTTCAATACTCTACAACAAACAAACTCTAAAAGCCAAGCATCGAAATCCTATAAAATTTATTTAACTCTTTCTCCGCACACATATTGTTGAAACCTCAGAGTCCTCTCGCCTTTATACACGTTTGTTTTCAGAAAGCTTTAATAGCAGATCGTTTAATGGCCCAAAAGAATTTCAAAAAGAAAAGCGAAATTGCAGGGAGAGAAAAAATGGCAAAACTAATAAAGTCGTCACAGTTCCCACCAAATAAATGGAGTGCTTTTATCAAGCATCTGCGTAGCGTTTACCAATATATCGGAATTTGGAAACTTTATCTTTCCTATCTTGTACACTGTAGCCACCAGTTTCTGAATAACGGCCTTGGTTGATGTGGGAAAAAATCGATCCCGTTGGCAAAGCTGTCTTCTGATACCCGAACCGTCGTTAATTTCTACTTATTTTGGGGAAGTAATAAAATATGAAAGAAGTAAAGCTTCGAAGTAAATTTGATGAAACGAGCAGAACATTCGCTTTTAGCTAGCTGCCTGTTAGTTTTGGTTGATGCCAGTAGGGGGCACGATTTTTTTTTGGTGTATGAAAACAAAAAGTATTCTAAGCGTCAAAATTAATGCTGGGAATTTAATTACACGGGAAGTTCTATTTTTGGCTGTCACAACTGTGTAGCAATATGAAAAAAAAAGTTCCTTTGTATGTTCTTCTGCGAGAGATAATTGTATAAAAATATTGAAGTTCCAGGCATTCAAGTTTTATACAATGTAAACTAAAGTATCATGTTTTAATTCATGTTGAAAATGCATGTCAATAAAAAAATTATTTTGTTTTAATATAAGTTCATGCTTTAGAGCAGAAACGAAATTAGTTAATTTTTATTTTAATAAGAGAATATTTATAACATTACATATAAGATTATAAAGTATTTTCTCTCTCCTTTCCGCATGCCTTCCTGGTGTAATTTGAAGCAGACGCGATGCGTATTTGAGAGTATTCAAGAGGCATTGCATATTTTGCCTGTCTCCTGCTTTCAAAAATAAAGCACTAATGACTCAACATGTGGCATTCCAACTAAAAGGTAGTGGACGATAATTCGTGACCACTAGGATTTGGCGACTGGGACAATTAAACACCAGTCACCAAGTCCGTGTAAAACGGGGGTGGGTGTATAAGGTGTTTTTTCCTTGTTTCCCGCATGCCATCGTGGTGTAATTGAAGCAAAATCGACTTGTATTCGAGATCCAGGATCGAATTCCCAATGAAAACATTGCATATTTTCCATGACTTCTGCTTCAAAACAACCTAATGACTCAACAGCATATGTTAATATACTTCATGAAGTAGTAATGCAAGTCACAAAACAATATTAAGTTACCAGACAAAAATTCGTTTCTCAATATTTGAAAACAAGTACAATTGTGTAATTAATTCCACACTTTTATCTGCAATAATACAGATGATGTTCATGCATAAGATGCATGAAAAAATATTTGCAGCCATGGCTGATTCATCACTTTTATTTCTGGACAAAGCAGTTTTTGATATAGACATACAAAGCCTAACAGGCGCCATCTGGGCTTCTGTCCTTGATCATATTGCGACTTTTATTATGGTAATTATAACTGATGAAAGAGAAGTAAGCTTCAAAATGATCGAAAGACAGAAAGGGGGAATAGAAAAGAGATGTGTTCAAGTTGCAAGTTTGATACAAAATTATTATTTTTAGTTTAGCTTTATCCTTATTAGTAACTTTAAGTTTCATTTCCAAGTGAGTAATTATAATTGGTTGAAACGCTATATAAGTATCTGCGTCATTAGGGTTATGTAGGAATTATGCAGGAAACATTAATTTTGAAATTTAGCAGTTCATAGAAAATTATTATAAGCAGTTACTATTTCAGAATGGAAAAAGAAAATAATCACATTAAAATATTATGTTACATTATATTATATTGTACTACATTACATGACATTATATTGAATTTAATTATAATATATTAAATTACTTTACATTGTTGTTACGAATTTTGTACATATACGGATTATTTTCTACTAGTTGTGCGCGTAATGCTAGCAAAACATTAAAGAAAATGTGTTTTTAATTTCCCCGGTTTAATAAGATCAGGTTTATAAGTTCTGGTTATGCACTTTTTCTGGACAGAAAGTGAATGCTAACTAATGTGGATAATTTGCAGTAATCATATATTTGTTCGATAAGATGAATTAGTTTTCGATAGCCGCAGAATGATGAAAAACGAGAAATTACGAGCTTAACACACCTATAACTTAATACTAATTATGCACAGCTGTAATTTAATACAAATTAAATACAAATGTAACAGATACTTAATACTATGTGAATCTTAAAAAACATTGAATTTTGTCTCCTAGCCTAAAATAAAAAATCTGATGTGTACACCAATGATCTCCTTGTACGGAATATTAAATTACGCACATTTTTTCCTGTATTCCGTTTAAACTTATTCTTCGAATTTCATTAGAGATACATTTCCCATTCAACTAACTGAGTTCTCACTTGGCGACAAGGCAAAAATACGTGAAATATCAAATTATCTTTATTAAAATTGAAAAAAATCTAGCAAAATAAAAACATAAATGATGTTAAAACAAGTTAAAGAACAGTTTTTACAATTAAAATTAGCTTTTCTACGCAGAAAGAAGCAGTTCGGCCAGAAGCAGAAGGCAGTTTTTTCGGTGCACAAAACTGGAAGGTTACTTTCGGTTTCACTCTGCAAAAAGACACTGAAGGCGCAGAAACTGACTTAATTTGTTGTGGACACTGAGTCAATATATAGGATAATTTAATCACATAAATGATAATTTCAGAACGGATTAAGCATGATTTAATTCGCAATAATAAAAGAAGACGTTATCGTTCTTGAGGCGAAGCTTTGTTTCTGTGAAACAACTTTTAAATTGTTGATAATTCTACAAATATTGCTTGCAGATTTACTAAAGGCATAAAACCCGTAACCGGAGATAGGAACAAAATAATTCAATTATTTTTTAAAGCAAAAAAAGCACAATTTAGAAACGTATAAGAATAAAGAAACTGAGATCACTGAACCGAGTAACAGAGTGGATATATATATATATATATACATATGCCTATATTGTATGCCTATATATGTACTTCTGGTGCGGCCGATTGCAACCAAAATCGGTGGTGCTCATCTACATGTTATAGCAGTCCTATATACAAAATTTCAACGTTCTGAGGCTACTCGGTTTTTGAGTTATGCGAGATACTTACATACGTACATGGGTACGTACAGATGTCACGCAAGAACGTCCTTAAATTGCATTCGATAATGGTCAAAATGTGCATTTTCGTTGAAATAGTGAACACCAAATTTTTTGTGATTGCAATACTTCCTTTACTTCGCAGAAGGAAGCAAAAACAGCCTCTTCAAAAAACAACTGCTAATCCTTCATCTTCCGGAATAAAATGCTTTTTAATCTTTTTATTTCTTACATTCCCTGAAACAAATATGTCGGTTTTTATATATATCTTAAATACGAAGAAGGATTTTAACGGAGTCCGCAAATGAATAAGTATATAAACAAATAAATAAATATGCGTGATTTCTTAAAAGGGACATAATTATGAAAGTGAATGCTTTTTAAAATAAATAATAAATTTTCTTGTCTTTCTTACGAAGGTTTTTTTTAATGGGAAAAAAAGCAGAGCGTTTTTACTGATCATGCATTTTAAGGAAAGTAATTTAATTTAAACTGTTTAAACTGTATTAGAATAAAAGGGAATTTTTCAGTTTTCTGATTGACAATATCTTTCATAAGCGAAATGCACATTTCTTAAAGAGTAAAATTAATTCAGTGAATTGTACATCAAGTATTAAAAACGATGGCATTCTTTATGCTTTTTTTAAAGACTATTAACGTGTCTTAATATTCATTTAATCAAATTTGAATTTTTATGTCTCATGTGTATTTAAAAGTATTTATTATCGGCTTTGAAAAATACAAAAAACTATTTATTTTTAATTCAGTCCATCTTAATTATATTTCGGAAATGTTTAACTGATTTAGTTTTCTACTATTATGCACTTTATACAGATTATTTTTGAAGAATATTGATTTGGCATACAGCATATAAATTTAATTCAAATATAGCTTGTATTTGACTTCGGATTAAATTTGCTTTTCAGGAATCTGAGTTTGGAAAATCACTTGTAATAGTTACATTTTACGTATTCTTATTTTTTTTTGTTGCTTAGGGGAGTAAATTTTTGTTTTCTTAATTACTACTAACTATTTTTTATTACATTTCTCTATAATTTAAGTTAATCAAATATTTAGATGTGAATCTATATATATTTATGTTATATAAAGTGTAACTTGAATACAGCATACTACTCATGGACTTCAAAGAAGGTATTTATTCCATTAGGAAGACAGCCTTCGAGAGCCTTGCCATTATAAATAGGAAAATGGATAATAATTATTTTTTCGGAAACAAATCTTTGTAAACTCATCGTACGTATCAAACAGTCTTTGTGCATCCATACTCTTTGAAGAAGTAATGGATCCATCAAAAACAATCGACGATCCCAAACATTTCTAGAATATTTGGCCTAAATCATAACCACCCTATATGAAGGTTTAATTCCGAATATAAGAATTCAGAACCATGTTCATATTTTTTCCAGTTCGAAAATAGTTATTTCGTACAGCCTAAAAAATTAAGAAGGAAATTACAGAAATTATTCAGCTTCTGAATTAAGAATTTTTAACAAATTAAGATTTTGTGCCAAATAATTATTTTCATCCTTTTTATGTTTTACACTGAGGTACGATAATCTCATCTTAGTAGATCTAATGCAGGATGACTGTACACTAGTGAAATAAATTAAGAGAATTTGCATATTTTATCAAATTGCATGAAAAGAACTGAACTGAAGGAAAAACCACTGCTTCTAGATAATAATGCAAATCTTGTACGGCAAATACGTAAGCGTACACGTGTATGTAAGCGGAGCCAGCAGAAAAACAGGTTTTATAATTGCGTGGAGGGTAAGAGGAATTGCATTCGCTAGCAGACCTCGGCGAATTTCTTGGTGTTACCTTGCAGCATCGGAACAGTAAAAATAATAACCACCAACGTTTAGATGATGGAATGAGGTGGTGAATTGTCAGGAGGCTAGAGGCAGGTCAATCGCAAGTCCAAATATGCAAAGAAAATATAACGCTCAG
>KK122455.1:280612-336040 GCA_000611955.2 Stegodyphus mimosarum | reverse complement strand
TAAAATCACACCGAGTTGCTGCCTCAGCGAGAAATGGTGAATAATCAATCTGTTAGACGACATCTGGATGCTTTTACCCGAGGTCGAATCATTGGGAAGTTGGAGGAAGGCCACAGTGTGACAAGTGAGGCTGCAGAGTTCGGAATTGCTCACAGCATCGTTTTACGACTTTGGAGACAATTTCAAACTACAGGAACAGCTATCCGGGGGTTTAGTAGTGGTCGTCCACGAGGAACCACACCCGCAGATGACCGGTATATTGCCTTACAGGCCAGAAGAAACAGGCGGCAGACAGCGGGAGAAATCGCTAGACACACGACACAGGCGACTGGACGACCGATATCGCGTTTTACCGTGGCCAGAAGACTGCACGGTGGTGGTCTGTTTGCACGACGCCCTGTACGGTGTGTACCTCTAACGCCTGCCCATCGGAGAAGGCGTTCTCTGTGGTGCCGGGAACACCGGAATTGGAGAGACAATGAATGGGGGCGAGTACTCTTTACGGATGAGAGCGGATTTAGTCTGAGTTGCGATTCTAGACACATACACATTTGGACAGAGAGGGGAACACGCAATAAACCCTTCAACATCATCAAAAGGGACTGTTTTGGAGGTCGCGGAGTTCTCGTTCGAGCAGACATAATGCTTGGTAGCCGAACTGACCTTCATATCTCTCAAGAAGGTTCTTCACCTGGGACTGCTACTGTAACGAGGTTCTTCTTCCTTACATGCGTCTTTTCACGAGGGCTATGGGTCCTCAGTTCCTCTTCATGCACGACAACGCTCCACCTCATCGCCCAGTAACTGTCGAAGAGCTGTTGGAGAGTGAAGATATTGAACACATGGATTGGTCGGCAAGGTCTCTTGATCTAAATCCCGTCAAGCATGTATGGGACTTACTAGGGAGACCCGTGGCAGCACGTAACTTATCGCCAGTAACGATTCTGAAACTGCGATTGGTGCTACAAGAGGAACGAGCAGCAGTGTCTCAACAGCTCATTAACAACCACATATGCAGCATACACAAATGATGTGAAACCTGCCTAGCAGTCAGGGGAGATCATATCCCCTATTAAAGACCGGATGTTTCTTGCTGGACACCCATCACAGGGATGTTTCGGCCTGCAGTCGCATTGCGCTCCATACTACTTTTTCAATAAAGCTTCTTTTTATCCCTCTGATTTCTCCTTTAGTAAGTGTTGCTTGCATTACTTATGTACTTACGTATTGGGGATCTTACGGTATTAAATGTGTTGATTTGGAAAGCTTTTGTACAAAGTTATATTGAAGAAATCATCTCGTCCTTAATTTTTGCACACCAGTGTATGACTAAATATTGAATTTTGTAAACGTTCGTGTGAAATTTAGTGCAGAGAAATTAAAAAATTTATACTGGGGCATTTTTTTCAGTTTGCGACAAGAATAATTCACTCGGCGAACTTCTTAATTTATAGCTACCTATTTTCTTTTTCTTTTCTTTTCTTTTTTTTTAATGCAGATTAGTGGAAAAAGGTCGCGTTCATTACTTTCAAATACTTTGAGCAAAGTGCGTAAACCACATTCAGCGTTATTATCGCTTGTAAATAATATGCCAAATTTCAAAACGCGCCAATGCGTAAATTAACGTATATCTTAGGAAATTTTGAATAAAGAACTTTAAATTTTTCAAGTGTACCTAGAAATACATACTTTAAGATGACGTTAAAAATTTTATACGTTATAATCCAAAAACATGTTCGGAATATTTATATAAATTTATTTAAAATTACAAATTTTAAAAATAAATCATGAAAATGGGCGAATTATATTTGGACTAAGCCAAAATTTCGAATCCTGGAAGAAGGAATGAGGTACGTTTAATAAAAAAGGATATATTAATACGTATATATATATATATATATTAAATTCAATTAACATTGAGAAACTAAAACTTAAAGAGCTAATTTGTATAAAACTGCTTGCCAGATTTTTACAAAACGTCGTAGATGGGTATAATTTGAGTCGTAGAATCGAAATGGAAAAAAATCGGCATGTCATTTCCGAAAAAGTCCGATTTTGTGTCAAAATACCTATATTAGAACACTGCTATATATAAATCTAATACATATCCTAAGTCGCGATTTTGAAACATGGAAAACGCAAGCTGAATATCGTCAATGGGCCCAGTAGAACGGGAGATATGGAACTGTCCTCTGTTTTTTTTTTTTTTTTTTTTTTATAATGTCCTCTTTTTTTTTTTTTTTTTTTTTTTTTTTTTGCAATGTAGGTTTAATGATATTTTTTTAAATATAATATATCAATAAAAGTCTTAACTTCAATACTATTTGGGAATAATATAGCTAAAAATTGGTTTCATAGGCATCCAATGAAATAAAAATAACATTTAGCAAAATATCCTTTGTGTTTCAAGTTGTTAAAAACACAAATCCGTACCTATATATTGAAAATTCTCGGGATATTCAAGAACGAATTTACTCACTCGTATTCACATTTTCATGCCGAAACTGTTCAGGGATTCTAAAAACTAAGTCAGCATTAAACAAAAAAAATCTGAATGTTTTCAGAATTTATACTACGCTCAAAGGGGCTGTTTTTAACGTTTTGTGTGTTAGCTTTATTTATGAAAGATCATGTTCTTCGCACTTTAGCCATAAAATTCAAGTCAGCAGAAATATTACAAAACATTTCAAACGAGCATATCTTTAGAAATTCTGATACACAGTCTGGCGTGCTGAAAATATAGCTGGTTTTCATTTCCCGTACAGCTTTGCCATTGGTCGCTTTGAAATATTTGCGTTTGTTAATCAAAAATTCGTTAAAGGTTTACAAATATGAAACACAAATTCCAAATTTGGGCTTGCTGATGAGCGAGTGGAGGACTAAGTTATTCAGAATTTTATGTCGCTAGGTAACGTTGCTTTACGTTCATGCAGATTCTCGATTATTTCATTTCTTTAAATATAATGTAGGGCTGTAATATTGGGTGGCAACAGTTTGAAAAATGAAACGCCATTTTTATTGGACGACTCAAAATAGTAAAAAGAAATTAATAGCCCTTCTAGGCAAATTGGGCTTTTGGGCTAAATCTTTTCCTGTTTTACAGATTAGTGTTTCCGTTTCAGATAGCGACATTGTCTTGTAACTAGCATGAAAAATATATCAATATTATTGCAAGGTATCTTTGCTTATAAGAATATAATATTTTTGGCTTTGAATCAATTAAAATGTGTTCAATAAGGAATTCAATGATACAGTATTAATATAAGTGTTAAACATTTAAAACAGTTTCAAAACAATATTGAAAATTTCATAAAATTATCTAGAATATTTTAAAGATTTTCGTATTTCGCAGCATCTGCCATGGATACATATTTAAGGAAATAAACCTATAAGCATTTTTTCAAACATTTTGCATAAGTTTTAGAAAATCAGTCTTTTATAAGAAACGCAATTTATTCTGCCTTGATTTTTTTCATCGCTTTGTTTATTCTCTTCTTAACATAATTGTAATATTTTTGCTTCTATTGTTCAGTGCTTTTCTGGTCAAAATATTTTCTCTTTTTAAATCCATTTCTAACTTACTGCATTGTTGTTCTATAGTTTTCAGCTCGTTTTTATGCGCTCTCCTTAATTCAAAATGCGGCACATTTTCCTCTTGCATTTCTCCAACTCTTTTCTTTTCAAGTGTTTTCTTTACATTTTTTTAAAGAGTTCTTTAGTGCGGTTATTGTGTTAAGGCTTCTTTTCACCATCCACCTTTTAAAATTCCCATGCATACTTGCGGGAATATTCACAGTAAAGCACCAAACTTAAAATACATTTCAACACTTTGTTATTTAAAATGAAGAACCGTAAAATTTCGGAATTTTAATGCAGAGGGAAAAAATGAAAAAAATATTGACTTTTTTCGCTTTTGCATTACTTTCTTCGGCCACATTTGGATAAATGTTAGGATCTTGCAATACATTTCTGCTGCACATTCTGTAATCGTTATTTTTATGATTTTTTTCTTCTCTTTTGCACTCAGAAGCGCTTTAGAAATGCAAAAAGTATGCATTTTGTTACATGAACAGAACTGTTAGCGTAAGATACATTTAGTTCAAATATCAAATACCCGTAGGCAAAATTTAATAGTTTTGGCAACTGCATTTTATTTCATGTAAGTGTATAACATGTACGTGAGACTACAAGATTAACCCTAACGGAATTGCATGTAGATTAAAAACTAATGTCCGAGTCTTACCTATGCATATATATATATATATATGTATGTATTTATGTATCTATGTATATCTATGTATGTATATATATATATATATATATATATATACATACATATATATATATATATGTATGTATATATATGTATATCTATGTATGTATATATCTATGTATATCTATGTATGTATATATATATATACATACATAGGTCACTTGTTCACCTATTACTGACTAATAGGTCACTTGTTCATCTACTACTTTCTTTTAACTATATACATACATACATATATATCATATTTTACTGCATAGTTATGACGGCTGAGTGGAAAAAAAGGCGGTTTGGCAGAACCGCATCTTTATTTTTAGGCACATCAATAACATTTCTTTGTACTTTTTGATCATAAGAAATTACAATAATTTTGATGTACGGAGGTAAAACGATTTTAGCCACGTAAGCACAGCAGCGCATAGAAGTTTGCAGGAGCGTCTTGCGAGAAGGAAAGCGAAAGTGTCGCAGCAATTCAAAGGAAGAAGGGAGACAGTCAAAAAGCTTCATTTGGAGTTAAAAAAGTTTTGGTTTGCAATTAATTTCATTGGACAAAAGGTATCTGCATTAAGCATTACATAACATAGAAAGATCTCGAATTTGGGACAACAGATGAATTTAGAGGGGAAATAACACCAAATTTAGAATACTTGATTCTGAGGTCGCTAATAATTTCTTACAACAGCCATCGTATTTTGTTACATTTTATATATACACGTGCGTGTAAGATAAAATATGTAAATCAAAATTATAATTTAAACTAGCACAAACCCTTCTCTCCTGCTCTCTATTCTAAAACTAGGAATGCCTTTTACTGCCTCATAGTATCTTGCATCATTTCTAGATCAGTCTACACCATATGATTTAAATAATGCTAATGACGCAGCGATTTCGGAATTTAAACCGAAACCTTCTCTTAATAAGCTCCCGTTCTGGAATTAACTGAGCACTTTTGCTTGTACTTCTGTTTTCATTAGGACCCTGTCTCGCTGCTCTGTTCCTATCCTAACAGTGTCAAAAATGTAAGCTTTCTTGAACAGACACGATTAGAGTGCCAAGTGATTTAAACGCGCAAATGTCAACTGAAATAAAGATGACTATTGAATCAGACCCATTTACCAAATTTCCTATTCTTTATCAATCAACATTTCTATGTTCTATGCTATCTACGTTTCTTCTCCACTAATATTTCTATGTCTTTCGCGTTATATACTATAAAGAAATGCAAAGAAAAAACTTTAAAATTAATGAATTTCAAAATTTATTTTAAACGGACTTAAAAAGTAAGATCCTGCGTTGGCGATTGTTGGTGATTGCATTCAGGGATGCCGATTCCCCTTGAAAACCCGGGATTTTTCTGTGGAATCAAGGATTATTTTCTTTTAATTGCTTAAATTTACTGTTTATTAAATTAGCATTTTAATGACTAATTCCAGTTTAATAAATTACAAATTGGAATTTTTGATTTTAACAAGAGTACACAGTTACTTTATGAATTATGCTTCACATTTCCTAAGAGATAGTTGTTTCATTCATATATTTTCTAATAAATTACATATATATATATATATATATATATATATATATATATATACTCATTTCCAAAAGTTAAGCACGGAGAGGCAAATGCTAATTTCTGGAAGCCAGTCAGAATTCATGAGGATGCAAATCGCTACAGAGGTAGATGGAAGTATGCAAATATGTTAGATAAAAGTTATTCGCGCTTCCATGTCAAGAAATATGCAAAAAAGGCAGTCTTATAAGAAGCCAGCTTTATGAAGGTTTACAGAAGTTGATTGCAAATGCTGATAGAAGTTGTTTAAAACTTTCGTACAATTTGTTTTCAGGACATACGTGTTTCTATGACTTCCAAAAGACGAATAGAAGATTCTGAGCTTGGAAGAAGATTCCGTGCTGTGGGGCGCATTGAAGCAGGACAGTCGATCACAGGTGTTGCAATTTTCTTCGGTTTTCATCATTCTGTAATTTCACGTTTATGGAAACAATTCCAAACCACACAGGCAGTTGTCCGAAGGCCCGTAGCCCAAGGGATACAACCCCCCGGAAGATCGATATATTGCTATTGTAGCCAAGCGGAATCGCAGAACCACCTCCACACGTGTGACATCTATGGTTACAGCGTCCACTGGTAAGGCGATATCTGCAGCTACTGTACGCTGAAGATTACATATGAGTGGACTGTACGCCGGGGTACCTCAAGTTTGTGCTCCTCTATCCGTCCAATCAAGAGGGGCACGAATACAGTGGTGCAGGGAGCATGTCAATTGTAATCTGTCTGACCTTGGCAATGTTATGTTTAGTAATGAGTCAAGATTTGCTCTGGAGCCAGATAACAAGCGTATAAGGATATGGCGTGAACAACAAACACGCAATCAGTCCCAAATCATCACCGAACATCTCTCATTCCGAGGCGGAAGCGTTATGGTGTGAGCAGCGATTTCATTAAGATATCGCACCGACTCTGCACATCTTTAAACGGGATTCTTTGACGGCTGTCCGGTATCGAGATGAAGTCCTAGAACGCTGCAGAAGTTGGCCCTACTTTTGTTTTAATGCACGATAACTCACGTTCCCATAGAGCTGACATCGTCGATGACAACCTGGAGAGTGAAGGGATTGCGAGTATCGCTTGGCAAGCATATTCGCCCGACCTTAATCCCATTGAAAATCTTTGGGATGCTCTCGGCCGTGCTGTATCTTCATGTTTCCCACCTCTAGCCACTCTTATTGAGCTGGAACCTTTTTGGAAGTGAGTGTATATTGTGCTTGCATTTGTTCGTAACAGACTGAATTCACACAAAACTGATGATAAATCTATAAAATTTTATTTACCAAAAGAAATGTCCTCTAGTTCTGAAACTTTACACAAAAATTTTCATACACTACTTCTCAGTATCACATGGAACTGTCACTATTTATACATCAAACTGTTAAGAACGTTAAACACAATGCAATGTAAAGCGAATCCAAATAGCGAAACTAACACGGATATCTCAATCCTCGGAATTCAGTTACCTAAAAATCTGATGGTTCTACAAAACTGATGCTCTCTGTATGTTTAATAGCTCTCTTATATATTTTCACCTTATATAGTTTATATAGTTCACCTTATATAGCTCTTATATAGTTTTCACCGAAGCGCGAAGAAATTTCTAGGAAATTCCATTTCTCAAAATTACGGGAAGGCATGTGGCGGTCGGATACGTTGCAGCTACATAAGGATCGATTGCAATATTCAAATATAATACCAATTAGAATTATACAGGGATCGGACTATTGCCAGCTTGGCGACAAAAATTACTCACTAAACGATAGCTTGCCAGTTTAGCAATATAACAATTTATTCAGCCGCCCAACCGGTATAGTGGTTAGCGTCGCTGACTGTCGTGGCGAAGCGCTCAGGTTCGAATTCCGAAGAAGGCATGGATGTTTGTAAATGTGTAGTGTCTGCGCGAGCCGAAAGTCCTCTCATGTGGCTTGGTGGAAAGGAAGAGGGGGGGAAGACACTCGGACTCGTCCCCCCGGGGTGCTCTCCATCAAAAGTTCGGGGCGGAACTGAGCCAAACTGCACTGTCACCTGTTAGGCGCTCAAGGTTGTTGCCAACGACAGGCGAAATCTTGCGCTCATTGACACAAGAAATTTCGTGGGCTTGGGCTGACTTTGTCAGACAAGTGAGAATGAGTAACAACAAAAACAATATTTATTCAATGTTAAATAGGCTTGCCCCTGCTAGCTCCGCTTTTTTCGATTTTCATATTACATTATACACAAAAATGCAACAATTCCGAATAGAATTTCACTAAAATCATTTATATATGTACAAAATTGGTAACAATATATATCAGCGAATCCTCCTACCAAAAAAAAAAAAAATTCAACATAGTGAGAATTTGCTTAACTGTTTCTAGTAGTTCGCAATATCCAGTCTGCAGGAAAAAATGGATCATCTAGCAAAATAGGATAAAAATTTTTTGATGAATCACACAGAAAGAGGGATTAGCAGTGCCGTCTTTCTCCAAAAAAATGTTAACAGTAACTTTAATTTAAAAAAAACACTAAAAGCTAATTACAATTATTAGCCGTATTACGTCCAATTATTAAATTTTTTTTCGATATTTCTCAGTTCCACCATACTTTAGTAATTTAGCATGAAGCATTATTTAGCATAAAAGCCGGGTTTAAACCCGTCCCTCTAGTTACACATCTAAATCCATAATATACATTTACAGTTATGAATATGCATCAGCCTTGGACAGAATGCGATTTGATATCTGATTGAAAAAACGTTGAAGAAGTTCTGGAAAATAATTTGGAAATTAGTAAAACATTTCAAACCAGGGAATCCACAAATCTCCTTACATCCAATTTTTATAACATATTTAGAAAGAATAAAGCCGTATAAAATAACATTAACAGTATACGAAATTGCATGTGGCTAAAACGCCCGTTTTTTATATCCAGATATTCGTTTAGTCTATAAAGGACATATATACATCAGGAGTAAATTTTTTGCTCCTGATGAAGTAGGCAGAATTTTTTACTCTTGATGAACGGGGACCCGTTTTGCCCTAGAAATCGATTGGGATTTTACAAAATTTACGTCCTATACAAGGTTGTCAAAGTTGCCTCTTCTTTTGAGAATTCCCAGTTTTTTTTTTTAACAACTGTCTTCAAACTGACAATTGGACAATAATGCCGTGGCTTTACGCGTTTTTTTATATTTACAGTATGAAAATCTTTCTAATAATAATACTATATACCTCACTACATTTTCAGTTACAATGATAAACTAGCTTTCCCGTTCAAATCCCCTAATAACAATACCATATTATTTTGCTTTAAATCTGCATTTGGAACTTAGATATTATGAATTTTACAAGAGCTACAATCTTCTTAATAAGTCAAATATTATATACACAAATATTTAGATGCGGATTTCCCTTCCATAGTGGAAAGTAAAATATAATACCTACTTTTCTTTTGCCAATATGGCCTGGTATTTTATTCTTGAAAGGAGTTTTTTTTATATAAAATCCACTTGTTAAAACTGTCTAGACGTCTGGGGTTTCCAATTTTAGGAGATTTTTTCAATTTCTACAAAATATGAAGCTCTTGCGATCAGAAGATATCCATTAATAAAAGCGTAATTTATTTATTCAGAAACATAAAGCATTTTTTAACTCTGATTTTCAGTTACTACAATATGAAAACGTTGACTAGATATAGAAGCATTTCAATTCACTTTATTTGAACACCTAGGTTTTAAATTTCTTTCATCATTAATTATATTTTCAGTTATGCTCTCTTTTATTGCACCTAAAGTTTGCTTTAGGGGTCATGTGATCATGGTATGCTTTGCACAAACTTTTTATAAGAACTTTTAACATCATTTAGAAGTTTTCGAAGTCAGGGAATATTATAAATCAGCTTTGTCTTCGCAATTATTATAACATAGGTATTTTGACACAAAATGGGTCTTTTTCCGAAATAACATATAATTTTTTTTCCATCTTTCGATTCTACGACTCAAATTATGCCTAAATATTAAATTTTGTAAAATTTGGTGCGAAATTTACGGAGAAATTCAAAAATTTATTTTGGCGAATTTTTTTTCAGTTTGAGCCAAGAATAATTCATTTGGCGAACTTCTTAATAGGTGGCAACCTATTTTCCTATCCCTTCCATTATAATGGAACGAAAAAAAAGTCACATCGTTTCTACCTTTTTACATTGTGCCATAAGCGGAAAAAAAGTCACATCGTTTATCTTTCAAATAATTTTAGCAAAGTGCGTAAACCACATTAGATCTTATTATCGCTTTTAACAAATATGCCAATATATAAATTCACGTATATCTCCGAAAATTTTGAATAAAAAAACTCTAATTTTTTGTAGGTATACTTAGAATTACATCAACTTCAAGTTTATTGTAAAAATTTTATAGGTTGTAAAAATTTTATAGGTTTTATAGGCTGTTCTGAGCCGCTTCCAGCGGTAGTTTTTGTACTCGTACGTAGGCTGTATCGAAATAATGTTTCACTTTTATTACTCAAGACTTTATTAAGTTTTAAACTAAATATTTAAAAGACCACTGGTCTGATTATTCTTCCAGTTAGAATGCTCTTTAGTTACATTGTCTCGAAAGGGCGACTTAGGAAATTAATTAGATTTATATATAGCATTTTTCTCATATAGGTATTTTGACACAAAATCGGACTTTTTCGGAAATGACATACCAATTGTTTTTCCATTTTTTGATTCTACGACTCAAATTATGCCATGCTGCCAGTCTTGTAAAAATCCCAGTTTTTAAAAGCTGTTTTTAAAACATTAGTTGTCAAAATTTTAGCTCCTCAATGTTAATTGAATTTGATATATATTCATTAACCCTTTGTTGCATCATGTCCACTGTAGTAGATAAAAGTTTAAAACTTTTTACTCTTCTGAAAATGCCTTAACAGATTCCATTCCTGTGTTTATTCATTCTATATCATTAGAACTTTCAACTGTTGTTTATTCCAACTGTTTATTAGGCAGCACAGCGTCACTAAGTAAAGCACTGCTATTTGGAAAATGGCTGTTACTTGTGTTTTCAGGTTAGCACGATTTTTCATAATAAACATTATATAATATTACTTATAATTTCTTATACTGTCATTTTTTATTCGTAATTAGTAATTTTAGACATATTATTTTAAATGGGAGTATAAAAAATTTGTTTACAAACTAATTTTATTGACATAAGGGGAAATATTCTTTTATCCACTGCAGTAGACGTCATGAATACAAGCTAAGGTAAGACGTTTTTACTCTGTATACTGTAATGGACATCATGAACTAAATCTAACGCTTTTTATGACATTTTATCAGTAGGAATTTTTCAAAAATTCTAAGTTTCAAACAGAGAAGGCTCTCTTGGCTGCAACAATTTCTTTTAAATAATTCATTTGGTTTAAGCAGCTATTAATTAATCAGATAGTAAAACAACGTTATATCTAATTTTAGCTCATATTTTATTAGATATCTGAAACGGAAAAAGTTTTTGACTGAAGATGAAATTGAGAAGATGATGAATGAGGATTTTCCAATTAGCAGTGATGATGAAGATTTGGAAAGTTGTGATGAGGTAGAAGAATACATACCGATATCGCTCCATAATAACTGTAATGATGAGCCAGAAAATGAAGAAACAGAAATTTCAATTATAAAAATCAGCAATGCAAAACAAGAAATCTTGTTTGCAGGAGGAAAAGAAAATCCCTTGGGAATGGGTATATAATAATCTTCCTCAACACTCTACCGAAAAGCCTGAATTGAAATACGGAGGTTCTGTGTGTCAAGCCAAAAGACCACTGGAAATGTTTAAACCTGTGTTCGCCAAGGAATTTCTAGAACATTTGACATTTGAATTCAAGAGATACAGGTTACAAAATCGGACCAAAATGAATTCACAATTGACGAAATGGAGGTATTTTGGGGAATCTGTATGTATATGTCAATTGCAGATTTACCTTCTAGAAGACGATATTAGCCATCGCAAACAAGGCAGGAAATGATTTCAAGTGCAGTTACTGTAAATCGTTGGAAAGAGATTTGTATGCATGTACATACATACATGTGCGTATCTGCATGCTGTCCACTGCAGTGGACAAACTGTAGTAATTATTTAAAACAAAATATTAATAAAATGAATTTTTTTACTAACACTGAGGTTTAGTTTTTTTTATTAATACTGAGGTTTATTTTACTGAGTGGGAAAAATAGAAACATTATCGTTTAACTACTTTATATTATTTGTATGCAACAAAGGGTTAATATCTCTTTTCTTATTAAACTTAGTTGATTCCTTCTTCCAGAATTCAAAATTTAGGCTTAATCCAATAAAATTCGCAAAATTTTTTATGATTTATTTTTAAATTTTGTAAAATATTTTTTTAAAATTTTTCAAAAATATTTTTATTATAACTTACGAAATTTTTAACATCACGTTAAAGTAGATGTAATTCTAGGCACACTTCCAAAAATTTCGAGATTTTTATTCAAAATTTTCTAAGATATACATGAATTTACATATTGGCCCGTTTTGAAATTTGACACTTTTTTGAGTGATAATAACGCTAAATGTGGTTTATGGATTTTATTAAAATTATCTGAAAGTACGAACTTTATTTCCGGTCGTGTACAATGAAAAAAAAGAAAGGAAAAATGGTTGCTATAAATTAAGAAGCTCGCCAAGTGAACTTTATTTGACGGAAACTGAAAAAATTGCACCAAGATAAATGTTTCCGTAAATTTCGCACCACATTTTACAAAATTTAATGTTTAGGTATATTTGAGTCGTAGAGTCGATATATAGAAAATAATTGGCATGTCATTTCAGAAAAAGTTCAATTTTGTGTTAGAATACCTATGTTAGAACAATGCTTTATATAAATCTAATATATATATCCTAAGTCGCGTTTTCGAGAGATGAAAAACGCCATTTGAATTTCGTCAATCGGCCACGTAGAACGGGAGATATAGAACTGCCCCATTTTTCTTTCGCAGTGTAGATAAATGTACCAATATATTGCTTTCTCCCAATGAATTTCCATTTTGTAGTAGTACACCAGTTACACTATCAGTCGCAGTTTATGTTCTTATTTTGAAAACCATTTATTTGGTGCAAAATGGATACTATTTTCGCAAGAACAAGGAATCTTTATGATTGAGTATTATATGGTAAAACATAAATTTGATTACGATGCCCTTTAACTCACTTTATTAGTTGGTATATGCAACACGTTTTCCTGACTTTGCCCATTTTGTTCGTAATCTGAAGAGGCGGAAGGCCACTTCATTTCTTATGGTGAACAAGTCGATTTCCAGATTCTCGAAGTCACGTTACTAAGCGGGAAATTACTATATTGTTAGATTTGACGAACATTTAATGGTCTCTTAAACGCTTCAACAATTTTTTCGTAAGAATGCTTTCCAAAGTAAAGCTCAATCATAAAAATTAATCTTTATCTCTGACCAAATATACAGTTTTTCAAATTAACTGCTTAAACTGCAACAGACATTTCAAATAGTATGTTATTGTTACAGTGTGAGATATCAATTTTGCCATTATTAGTAATTTTGACAGTTCTTCTGTTTCCGAAGGTTTGATGTGAGACATATTTGGATCACCCACTCAGCTGATGTATTCGTTTAGCTACTGACGAATTCAATTTAAGAGTAAATGTGTGTATTAACTTCACTGAAGATTGTGCAGGTACCCATATGCACATGATACTACACACGAATTAATTACATATTATACTTCATTATTCTAAAAATTATATGGGCAATTATGCGTAATCGAGAACTTGTAATAATTGAAATCGAATGTTTAAGGACTTTAGCGTATTTTCTATAAAAGCGAAACATTAAATGACGTCCGTCGCATTTTTGGAGGGTAGAAGCTTAATGTTTCTTTTTTTTTAATCAAAAACAGGTCCTTGTTGGACACATGTTTACATTATTTGCGAAATAGCTTAACGCCTGATTCAACTTTTCTGTCCTATTAGGATGGTTCTTCTTGAATAAAACGAAAACACAACAATGACCGATCTGTGACAGATGCCAAGCAGAAGTACATTCCGTTAAAATATTCATGAATGTTACTCATTTCAGTTCGATGAATATCCATTCCTGTCCAGTTCAAATTACAGTTCATTTGAGTGAAAGATATTAAGTCAAATGAACTGGAAGAATTTTATTTCAATTCATTTAGTATCGGGGGTTCATTTCGATCCGGGTAGTGCTTCGAAGATGGCTTAATGATGTTGCGTAAGTACTGGTTTGTAATAGACTTAATGCACGCAGAACCGATGATAGCTTTGTAGCGATCTCGAGAACAATCAACGCTGGAAAAGTTGAAAGAGTTGGAATTCTTGAACCTAGTGTAGCGGAACTCTTTTGCGCTAGTGGTAAGGAATTCGATTCGTCATAAACGGAGCCAGGATTGAATCTCTCTCATGCGATGGAGTACTTCTCACTGGCGTTAACAGATGCGACACGAGCAAACATCTACCGAAGCTTCACGAACTACGTGATCGTTACATTCGTGACCCGGAGAACTACTGACTCTTCCCTCTACTGAGAACAAAAGACGAAATACACCACACACTCAAAGGCACTCCAAGACACACGCTTCACCCTACAACCTAACGACGATACACATGTCAACAAACGGGATATATCATCAGCCGTCAACGAATCTAACTCCGCACGCCCATTCACCGCAATCGCCGCCCATCTTACGCAGCAATCAATCGCATCAAAGCTGTGGACTCCCAGTCCCGCCTACAAACTGAACATCTCCTCATATCTCATGATAGATGCTTGGGAGGGGAGTGTGTAGCTATCTCGAGAAAAACCCAACGCTCGGAAATTTGAAAGAGTTAGAATTCTTGAACCTTGCGCAAGAGCTCTTTTAAGCTAGTGGTAAAGAATTCGTCTCTTAGTAAACTGACTCAGGATCGGGTCCTGCTCATGCAATGCAGCACTTCTCACTGGTGTTAAAAGACTGCGACACGAGCAAGCACTTACCGAGGCTTCACGAACCACGTGATCTTCGCAGCTTGATAAAATTTATTTTGCCAAAAGAATTACATCACACTTCTGGATCTTTCTACAAAAATACTCGTACAGCTCTTCACAGTATCACAAAGCACAACCAGTAGTTGCACTTAAAACCACTAAGAACTTTAAACACAACGCCATATTAAACAGATGTAAAGAGCCAAGCTCATACGGATAAAAGTATCTCAGTACTTTGAACTCAAGCTGGACTAAACAACTACTACTGAACTGATGCTGTCACAGGTCTTATATAGTCCCTGGCCGCTGAGAAATGTGTAGTAGTTGTCATTCTTGAAATTACTGGAAGGCATATGAAAGCCAGCTACAAATACAATCACAATAACAATTACAGTTATACAGGGACCTGAAGACTTTTGATAATTTCTTACCAAATTTGGCGAGAAACATTAGTCTCCAGTTTCGCGATATCTCGCTGAATAAAAAAAATGTGTATATGAGTACTTTAAATTTGGCGATATCTCACTAAACTGGCGAGATAACCATTTACTGAGTATTGAATAGACTTGTTCCTGTATTCTTATTTTTCAGGCAAAGCTTCACCTCTTTAGATTTTCATGTTATACTATGCAAAAGATGTTACAATTTTACACATAATTTCACTAAAATGATTTACATATGTACAAAATTCGTAATAAATATAAATATTTTCCAGTTTCTCTAGATCAATTTTGGATAGATCCATTTCCATTTTGGGCCTTATGCATATAATCAGTGAATTTTATGAATATAGGAGTACTAAAGAAAAGAAAAGTTTTTGGCAAAATATAATGTTTCGTTACCACTTCGTTACCATATCTTAGCTAAACATCTAATTTTACATGAGACTCTTTTCACAAACTTAGTTTAAATGCGAAAGATTTTCATCATCTCTGAAACGAGAAATCATTCCATTTCTAATTATACAATTCATGATTTAATACTTCTTTTTTTAAATCACTAACACTCAAGTTGTTTCAAGGAAGTCTGCTTTACATGGGTGTAGTTAGTTTATATTTTCTTAAAACAAACTGTTTTAACTCGTTTTTAATAATATCATAAATTTAATATAAGGAACAAATGAAAGAATCGAACGATACTAAATTTAATTTAATGATAAAAATTAATTATATTATTTAACTTCAATAAAATATCGCCTGATATTTTATTGAAGTTTATTTTAACTCCATCTGTTTATTTAAACAGATGGAGAATTAGATTTTTTAAGCAAATGAAAATATACTTTAATATTGTTAAATGAAAAATTATATTATATGCTTTAAATTCAGGGATATGTAAACAAAAGTTAGTTTAAATGTTTTACTTTAGTTTGAACAAACGTTCTTTCTTCAGTCAGACAAACGGGAAAGAATTTCGTTTTGTTTGTATATCTTCTCGGAAATGTTATATCAAAGAAATGAAAATATTTGATTTACTTTAATTGCAAAATATTCTTGAAGTAAAAGTCAATAACCCTTTTAAGGAAAAAAATAATTGCTTTTTAAGGACATTGTAATTTGTTGAAAGGTATATCCATTAAAGCATCATGAAAAAATAACAAATCGGATCTCTGAAATGCAGGCTACAGATAACTTAATTCACTATTTATTTATTATAATCTCCATTTTTGAATAAATGTTTAAGTCTACCAAATAAGTTCAATATGCTTCCTAATTATTTTTAGTTCATTATTTTTATTTGAAATATACTCTTACGTTGTAGTTTATACGTCTTGTTTTGTATTATTTTTATTGGTATAAATTGTTCCTACGTTACTGCGGTTTTCTTGTTAGCTTTTCTACAGTTTGTCCTTACTCTGTTCTGGTCACTTTATTTTCAGTTAGAGTGACTTTCCAAAGACGTTATAACAGCGACAATTTCTAATATAACGAAGATTCGAATTCGACAGTCTGGACGCTTTTCGTGTCTGTGTACTTCAGAGTAATTTCAGTTATTTCATGAATTATTTCGAAACCTTTTACCATTTCTACCAGCGGCAAGGTCTCGTGCCTAGACACCCTGCTGCTCAAGTACCGTCATACTGAGAAGATGAGTAATTAGGTATTTAGGCAGCAGATAAAGCAGAATACAATTATTCAGATTTTTTTTTAATATCCGATGTCCTGGCATTCTATTTAGTGATTTTCTACTGTGATAATTGCAATATTATTAGGTATTTCTCCAGCCTTATCAGCATGCCTTCATGGTGTAGTGGTCAGACACTCAGTGTGTATTCGAGAGGTCCGTGGTTTGAGTTCCAGTGAGGGCATTGGTCATTTTTCCTCTACCTTGCTTCGAAATAACTAATAATTCTACAGTGGTGCCCGAACTAAAAAAGGTGGTGGATGATGATTCTCTACCACGAGGATTTGGCGACTGGGGCCTCTAATCCCCAGTCACCCTTTAAAAGGAGCAGTATATTAGGTAGTTCTTCCGCCTTATTAACATGCTTCGTGGTGTAGTGGTCAGCACACTCGGTTTGTATTCGGGAGGTCCGTGGTTCGAGTCCCGGCGATGGCATCGCTCATTTTTCACGCTCCTGCTTTCAAAAAATACCTAATGTCGCAACAAGATGCCTCCAAATATTAGGGACTGTAATTACTACAAGAACCTGCAAATTACACATAACCGTAAGGGTAAATTAACTTTGAAATCAGATTAGTATTTGAAATTTTTAGATGAGCAGGTTATACTCTGACTTGATGCACTATAACCTCTGATTTCAAATTCTCATACATTTCCAATATTGGTAAAGCTGCATTCATTCAAAGTATCACATATTCCTCCAAATGCCATACTTTTATTCAAATTTTAAATTTTGTTATGTGTTGCATACATACCGAACAAAATAAATATACATACACGCATTATTTAAAATATATCCAGTATAAATATAACATTCAGCTTTGAAATTTATTGAGTTTGCTGAATTTATGCTTCAAAGATTTTACTATATAAGAGGTTTATAAACGTATTTTGACGATTACTAGTATAACATTGCTATAACGTTACTTACGTAAATTATGATATCGTGAATCATAATATCTTGTGTTACGAATTTCGTATTTCATTAGGCATTTTTGGTAGAATTGTAATTAAAATTGTTTTATTTCCCCGTACAATGCATTGCGTGACAAATTTTAAAGAGAAAGATACGCCTGAAAAATAAAAGTACAAGTGCACGTCCATTTAAAATTGAATAAAATTTTACCTAGGTAATTGGCATTTAATTTGAATAAATATAATTGACTACTATGTTAGCTGTAACCTTAATTCTACTCTTTCTGCTTTTCCAGAAATTGCTAGAACTGCCTCGCGTGGTCGGTTTAAAAAGCTATAAAAGTCGGAGAGAAACATCTCAGTTCAGTGAACTGTTGTTGTTTACTTAGCTGCTGTATTTTGTTTTGATCGGATTAGTTTTCTCTGCGCTTTAGGTTGCGTTCTATTTAACGTTCCATTAGTTTAAAATATAACTACTGATTATATTGTGTGATATTGTGATATTGTACAAATACCTTTGAGAAAAAAACCAGTGTTTTTCTATATTTCTTGTAATAAAATAAATTTTATTAAATTTTTATCGGACTTGGGCATTTAATCTATTACTAACCCGTACGCACTCATTTCTAGTATATAAGAATATATTCAAGGTAAGCAAATTTAGATTTTACAAATAAACTATCAAAAATTGGTTTTTATTATTTACTGGGTTTCTTTGCCTGCGTATTATTAATAATCATATGTATCACGGCATATAATATATATACTATATATATACATGTTTATATATATATGTAAGTTATAACAAAATACGATGGCTACTTTAAGACATGATTGACAAACTATCCTAAATTTTATGTTCTCCCCCTAGGTTCATCTGTTCTTCCAAATTCGAGATCTTCACATGTTACATAACATTGCTTGCAAAAGATGATTATAACTTAAAATTAACCAATCGCAGCTAAGCTGCACATATGCGCCCACGTAGTATAAATACTGTTTCTCGAGCATTTACGTCATGTTTTCTTCTTAACTTGTCCTGCCATGGAAAACCTCTGCGTTGCTACGCTTTATTGTGCCCCTTTGCTGTCCGTGTACATAAAAATTATTGTATTAAACTATGATTGAAGAGTAACTTGTCTGCCAAAGAAATGATTTGATATGTGTAAAAATAAAGATGGTGATTCTTCAAATTAGCTCAGTCATCATGCCTTCACCCTCAGCCATGATGACTGCCAGAAATTAAGTGTATGTTTTCTTCTACGCCTTAAACTATCACATTATATATATAAGTGTGTGTGTGTGTTGTGCGTGTGCGTGCGTGCTGCATGTGTAATGATTCGATGGTGTAGATGAGTTGTTGATTCTCAAACTGAGAAAATACACTGACGTATATGGAATATGGAATTGATATGGAAATGATGGACTAGCAAAAAAACGAGCCTAAATTCAACATAACTTTATTATTGGATAAAGCATTTTTGCAAACGCAATATTTGCTTCATACAAAATTCTGAGTGCAGTATGTCCTTCACAGTTTTAAAACTTAGCCTATCTTCAAATAGTAAATAATGTTGGCTTGCACGTACAACTGCACACTTGCATATCCTGTTGCATGTATTTTTCAACGACATATCTTACCTCCGAAGCGATAATGTTGGTTAAAAGTCATATTCTTTGACGAATCACACGCCAACAATAATTCTGGACACAAGCTCGTTACCATTCCCAGAATGTCCTGGAAATTGATTGTGATGGCCAAGGAGTAATTTTATCTGCGGGCAACATGAGCAGAGGCAGAATTTATTTTTTCACATCCTTGACGGATTACATCTCAGTGGTATCAGAGTTCTCCTGGGCCATGTCTATCTTTTCCATGATGCAGTTTTTTCAGACACTCTGTTTATGGTCCAACACTAGTTCGCATAAAACCGATTGAAGTGTCCAATATATAATCAGGTAAAGCTATTGAAAGCTTTATATGTCTCTCATATTCTTGGACCTAAATCTCATGCAGCAAGCGTAAGATGCAAAGTGCAGAGAAATTACTCAAATACAGGATCATTCAGGAACTCATAATCGCCTGACAGACGAATGAGAAAAATTCCTTAATCTCTTCTCTATAGTTTACTGAAACGCATACGCAACTGACTTCAAATACACTTGTGTATCCGAGAAAACCACACTCCGCACTGACGAATTCATATCTACTAGTATTCCGTGCAAAACTAGCATTTTTGACAACCGTTGCAACAGATAAGAGAATTTCTCCCCTCTTTTCGTTCATGTTGCTTTCCAGTATAACGATATCTGTACCTTTTATTATACCGGTGAGCCAAAAGTTCGTTAAAACTTCAAAAAATTATAAATTAGGAAGAAATTACTGTAAAGAAGTGCGGTTTGTAAGAAAGGGCTCCCAAGTATGTCGGATTTCTTTTACCAGTAAAAAAAGTTCAGTTTCAAATGTCACCGCTAGGGGGCACTGACGAACCGAAACACAATGAACGGGTATACTTCATTCGTTTACTCTTTCAACAAACAATTTTTAGCATTCTCTAGAGCACAACTAAGGCTATTCACAACGCCTATTACAGCTGAATGTAATATATGTCGGAATGAAATGCGAAAACCTTACGATAGATATAATGTTTGAGTTAGGCTGATGTTGGAAGAGATGAACGGTACATAAGTGATTTCAAATAGCCCCACTATCAGAAGTCGACCGTAGTGAGAAATGGTGATCGTGTAGGCCCTGCGATCTTGCCACCACGACTGATCACTCTGTCTTCACCAAAGGTACTCAATAGGAATCCTTTTACTGGATTGGTAAAGTGTGGTGGTGCGCCAAGCTTATTACAGATAACACACCTCTTTGATTTAATGCAGGCAATGTCACGAAAATGAGTCAAATAACGCTCAGTGTTCCACCCAGACATGGGACACTGTTCTTCAGTGAAGAATGGTCTGACAATGAAAGATGAGGTGAAGCCACACCAGACTGTCAGCTTGGTTGGACGCAGTGACTTCGTCCTGTATTCATTAGGATTCGACGTCTCGTATATACGAGTGTTCTGGGTATTGACGTCCCCGTGTACTTTGAAGTGCACCTCATCCATCCAGTAAACATTAAATAGCAACTGAGGGTCGCTTTCAATTCTTGCTATAGCCCACTTGGGAAATTCATCATAGCTGTGTCTCCCGGTTGTAATTCATGCAGCAATTTCAATAATAGGGATAGAGATGCAATATGCCGTGTAGGGTACTTCCAATCGATGACTGAGGCACATCCAATATCCTACCAGCTATGCAAGTGCTGCTACTCGCTGTGGATGATTCCTCCGCTATATCACTGATAGTGGTTTTCATCGCAGTAATTCGACCCTTCGCCAACGAGGGTCTTCATATCTGTGCCTGATCCTTAAAGAGCCAGTTATTTCGAACCATTTGACAAGCTTCAGTATTCCAGAACATGGTATGGGGCCATTCATTGTCTTCAGTCCTTTCGCCGTGCGAAATTTTCGCAACGCAATAATTGTTGACTCTCCGCTCAAATAGAACAACTTCACCAACAACGCTCGCTCGAGTAATGATGACATTCTTAAAGCAAATCAGAAATCATCGTGTTTATTGCAAGATTAATTTGTATAATTCTGCTGAAGCACTCGCAGGGCAGCTCCCTCTAACAGTGACATTTTTAACTTAATTTTTTACTGATAAAAAAACTCCGCTTTACTTGCGAGTCCTTTCTTGCAAATCCCACTTCTTTACCATAATTTACTCCTCTTTTATGAATTTTTAAAGTTTTAACGAGCGTTTGACCCTCCTTCTCTCTTTCTATCTATATTTTAACAGCCGGCGCTTTATTTCATATCCATTAAACTTTCACCTCTACAAGCCCAGGCGACCGGTCAACTTTCAAGAGACATAGTGCTTAAAACGTTTTCCACGACAAATTCACTAGATCTAGGTGATATATTTAATTGCGGATTTCACAAAAGTCAGGCCCAAAACTGGAATCTCTAAGGTATTGGTAAGAGCAGGAAAAAATATATCCTGCTGTAAGCCAGTGTAAAATTTCAAAGTATCACCTATACAAGGGCCAGAAGTGGTTGCCATTTCTTTATGGAAGCACCTAATAGGTGGCCGACGTTGCCTCCTATGAAGAGACGGACAGTTATAAACATGCTTTCTCCAACATTCAAACCCGAGCCCATCGCTACGGCAGTCAGGGTCACTAACCACTATATTGGACGGGCTATATAATAACCTAGTTTAGGAACCTATATTAAATATATGGCATATCTCATTTATTCAAACCATGTCTGTGATTATAATAATGAAAAATGACAAATTACAGCAGAAAGTGGTAATCGATATCCTTGATAAAGAACTCTTCCGTAAGTTATTCTTAGTTCACTTCCTAATGCAACCCAAAACTTATCAATATGGTATTTGTAAAAAAAAGGAAAGAATACATAGAATATTGCGGTAAATTTCTTTATATTTGGAAGTAAAGTTGTACGACTATAAAGTATAGTGAATTGTAAAACGAAATGCATTTATTTATTTCTCTTCATTCAAGCCTAATAAATTTTCATTGAAAAGTTATAGCAATAAGGATATCCTTATAAAATAAAATTCTTCTCTGATTTCATAAAAGAAAGCCTCTTTGGATTTCGAAAGGTAATTATATTATTACGTAAAAGATAAATTAAGTTAACCTTTTTGTTTATTTATATTGCTAAGTGAGTTAATATTAATTAGAGAGAATAGTAAATATTTATTTTATTTAGAAACAAAACTGCAGCAATTATAATACCTACAAGCTTTTCATTTTCAAATGAACATGAGTTGGTAAATAATCACTAAAATTAAGAACAATATTTTAAATTTTTATGAAAAATAATATTTGTGGGAATGTAAAAAAGAACAAAATAGTATGAAAATGTTTTTTAACGCTACTGAAAAAATTCACCTGAAAGAAATAATATCTAGATCTAAATTAATTTTTTATTTCCATCAAACGATTTGAAGAAGAGCTAATTTCTTTACAAAACCGAATTTATTGATATTCAGAACGTTGCATTGCTTAAACATATTAAATTCATTATCTGGTGTTACAAGATTTTTGAAGATTCTAATTAGCATCTCTGTACACCGAAAGTATTTGTTAAATTATGCCAAAACGATTTCCTTAAAGGCATTCTTTATTTTGATTCTTAATTACTTTTGGATATTGGTTATAAAAATACAGATTCATTAACTTTTTTAACATAATATTAAATTGCATTTTCTCATGCTTACTATTATTGTTAATTTCCTTTATACAATTATTCAAAAAGGCTGGGATCAAGCGGTAAAATAGCTGAACATTGGAAGCTTATTTCGGTGTTGGAATCCCTAGGAATGGTTAGCTGCATGTGTATTTTCGTAGTTTTTCCCGTGTGTAATATGTATACAAGCCAATTTCCCTTAGAAAGTCCTCTGCGAAGACATCCCTCCCCTTAGGCAGAGAGACATCGGGTGCTTTGTTATAACTAGCTAAACTGAACTAGAAAACCTGGGTGACGAGAAAATTTTAAAAACAAATTTTCAAAATAAGTCAATGCAATGACAAATCAATGGATTGGCATTTTATTTTCATTTAATACGCAAAACCTTAGATTATATTCAACAGAATTGGCATGAATGTTCTATTTTGAGCAAATTGCAGATTTTCTACCTTACATTTAACAATACCATCGTAATATTAAAAGATCGCCAACTAAATTCGGCATTTTCATAAAATTGCTATTGCAGGCACGAACTTCATGGGTTAATATATAATCTAGGAACATTTTTTCCTTTCTCTCAGTGGCAAGTTGTACAGTAATCCTGGAAGCAATGTTCTCTTTAGCGTGAAGGCACCTGAAAAGTGGGCCTTCTATGAAGGAACGGACAGATGACATAAAAGACTTCTCCGGGACTCAAACCTGGACCCTTCGGTGCAGCAGTCAGAGTCACTAGCTACTTTCCCACCTGGGAGGGTTATCTAGAAGCATTTAACTATGTAAATAAAACAGCAGTATTGTAATCGCGAAAAATTTCGGGAATCATATTATAACGAAAATATCCATTTTGACCGCTATCGAATGCAATTTAACGATGTTTTTACGTGACATCTGTACGTAACGACAGAATAAATGACCCTTTTTTCCCTTAGCCAATTATAAAACTGAATTAAAATGGATTCAGAAGAGTTTTTTGTCGTAGCGTCTATACGTATGTACGTATATATGTATGTATCTCGTATAACTCGAAAACGAGTAGCCTCAGAACGTTGAAATTTTTTATATAGGACTGCTATAACATGTAGATGTGCACCTTTCTTTTTGAGTGCAATCGGCCGTGCCAAAAGTGTATATATGTAATAATAAAGTTGCAAGGAAAAGGCGGAGCAGCTTCGATGCGTAATAGCTATGTAAGATAAAGAAACTTGCAATCGAGGCGGTTTTAATTCCATTTTTATTTTCCAGTTGACGTTCGTGGCCACAATCATTTGACACTCTATTTGTGCCTATTCAATAACATTTACATTTTTTATATTATTGCGCTAGGAGGCGAGAAGAGCGAAATTACGTTCAAGCAGCGAAGAGAGAAGCAACTGAAGTGCTTAGTTAGCTAATATGGAAGCACACGAAGATAAAACTTTTGGTTTGAGTTGAAAGGTTCAATATCCAATTATTACGTCATCAGCGCTGCGCAGGCCGTGCAAAATGGAATGAGCTAGAAATGACGCAGTCCAGAGAATTTATTACGATTTTTAAAACAGAGGGAGAGAAATTAAAGGGGAATTAGGGGTTAATTTAAATTATAATTTTGATTTACATATTTTTTATCTTATATATATATATATAGCAGTATTGTAATCGCGATTATCGTGACGTATATATATATATATATATATATACGTCACGATAAACACGCTAGCGTGTTTTTTAAGTAAGGGCCGTTTAGTTGTATACACTAATACGTGTCCCGCAGGCAGCAACAAATGCTTGTATCGTGTCCCTGCATGCCTTTGAAACAACTGTGCTCAGTTACAGCTGTGTAGGCAACCTGTACGGTCTGTTCAGTGTCTTTAAAATGCTCAAGATTATCGAATCAGCCGCCACGTGTGAGGTACGGTCAGTGATACGTTTTTTCTTTCAAGAAAGCTAAAGCTGTCTACTGAAAACATTATACAACAGATTAAGTTTACGAAGGTACTGCCGTGAGTGAAGGTAAAGTGCGTAAGTGTGTCGGAGATTTCAAAGCTGGCTGCGACAACCTCCATGACGAGTCTTGCTCCGGTCGCCCTTCTGTGATGACAAACGATATGGCGGCTTCAGTTGCAGCGAAAATTCTTGAGAACTGACGCTTCACCATGAGCATACTTTCAAACGAATTTCTTGAAATGTGTCGTTTAGAGCGTGAAAACGGCAGTCACTTCTTGGTTATCGGAGCAGACTGCGAGTTTCTATCATAGAGGGTATTCAAAATCTATTTCTAAGATATGATAAATATTTAAAGAAACTTGGCAACTACGCTCGAAAATAGAGAAACGTATGTAGAATCTGAAAATAAATTTGATTTTTAAAAATTTTATTTCGTTTCCATTTTATTTTCAAACGGCCTTTACTTAAAAAAAAAACCCTCATATATATACCAACTCTGTTACTCGGCTTAGTTAGGTTAGTTTTTTTATACTATATGTTTGCAAATTGTGCATATTTTGCTTTAAAAATAATTGAATTACATTTTTCTTATCTTCTGGTTAAGGTTTTTATGCCTTTAGCTAACCTACATGTTACAGTTGTAGAATTATCAACAATTTAAGAGTTGTTTAAGTGCCTAATTTAAGCCTAATTGTTTACTATAGCAGCCAACTTGTTTACATTTGAAACTTAGCAGAATAGTGGATTTGTTGCCAATCTAGATAAACTAAGCTTCGCAAATACACAGATAATGTCTTCTTTTATTATTGCGAATTAAATCATTTTAATCCATCCTGGAATTACGATTTAAGTTATTAAATTATTCCATATATAGGACTCAGCATAACGTCCGCAACAAATTAAGTGGCCTTCATTGTCTTTTTGCAGAATGAGACCAAAAATAAACGTTCAGTTTTGTGCGCCGAAAACTCTGCTTTCTTATCCGCTGGCCGATTTGCTTGTTTTTGCGTAGAAACTCTAATTTTAATTGCAAAAAGAAATTTAAAAAATTTTAACTGTATTCTGTGTTTTATGCTTTTCTATATCTTTCATATTTTAATATAGATATTTTGAGTTTTTATGTATTTTTGTCTTATCGCGAAGTGAGCACTGAATTAAGTGATTTAGAAATATATCTCTAATGAAATTCGAGGAAATGAGTTTAAATGAAAGGCAGGAAAAAATGTCTGTAATTTAATATTCCTTACAAGGAAGTCATGTTTTGTCCGCATGAGATTTTTTTTATATTTCCTTTATATATTTGAACTTTATAAACTCATATTGTCATAAAAATTAAAATTAAATGTATTAAAAGCGCATTCTTTCGAAATATTTGCAAAGAAGACTTTCCTTGATGATGCCACCTTTTTCTGCCATCGCTAGAAGAAACTTGAAATATTGTCATTTGCAAAGTCTTTTGTCACGGTGTAGAGAGTATAATAGACAATTCACGGAATAACTGAACTAGAACGCGGAAAATATACCGATTTCTATTTTTCATCTAACCGTCGAAGCACGAAGTGAGAACGCAATTAACTGACTCCGTGAAAGGCTTAGATCTGATCCAACTTTATCCTTCAGGACGGAAAAAAAATCTTACGGAACAGATGAGAATGGCACAAATAATTCGTTACAAATAAGCTGAGAAGACGGTGACGAATAGTTCTATTGGTACATTCCTACGAACTAGGTGCTGGAGTAATGAAAGACACTTGGTGAAAAGCCATCAAATACCAATCTAACTTCACCTGAAGTAAAAAAATAAATAATAGATTACCCTTTCTTACTACCTTTTGCTGCGGAAACAAAGATCCTGGAACTTTTCTGCCCTGCAGATATTTCAGCACGAACAAAAGTGCATGTCTATCAATCTTAGTTACAGATTTCCTGATATGGTAGCTGTGTTATGGAACAAATCGTTTTGTTGGACATTTTTATCTTGTGTAGTTATTTTCATTCATAAGCGAGGAGAAGAATTTCCGAATTGATTTTCACTTTTCCACCAAATGTCACAACGAAGATGTCTGGACCGGAACAGATTTTATCGGAAAAGTGGGTCGCGATCTGGGGGGACACTTTCATATTTGCTCGCAAATAATAGCCCGATGATAATCATTGATTGGGTCTTGGATAGCATCCAAATACACGAGGGAATCGGGGAAACGTAAGGGCGACGTAATTACGTCGACGCGAGGGTGACGTAATTACTCTGGATGTTCGTAAACTCTCGTACCGAAAGACATTTTTCGCTAATGGAAGTGGATTACGTTTATTATTACTTTTTAAACTCTGAAAATGCATGCAATACCTACTTCGATGCCAGTAGCTGCCTGCCGAGAGTTCGGCGAGCATAAATTAAATGTGACAGCAGAAATATTTAAAATAAGGTCCTTTATTGACGAAATACGTTACTTTAAAGATTTGAAGCGAAGGATATAAAATCAAGATGACATATGCATGTAGTTTAGAAACAAATTTGTTTATAATAATAAAAGAATTTAGATTCGCACCTGAATGAAATGAATGCAGCATGTCTTCATTCTTGAAGATGTGAATTATTTTTGTTTAAAATTTTTCTTCGTTAATTGATGAATTTAATTTTACAATAAAAGAAGCTTTATTCTTACACGCATTTCGTATATGTGCTGTTAATTTAGACAAATCTTGATTTAATCTAATGAGAATAACGTGTTATATATTAACCAGATCATTTTAAAAATAAGCCAGTAAAATAAATTTTCTTTCGGAAGTTTAAAACAATTATTATTACAATTTTTCAGCTGAAACAAGCAAACTCGGTATCTCAAGTATATCAAATAATTGTCAGTGTACAATAGTGCTGTGTATCTTTAGCGATTTTGGAAACAGAGGTCAGATGAATATATTGTAGCATTCTACGGGTTTGTGGATTTGGAGTGATTAATCACAACACTTGATGAAAAATCAAAACACAATTCATTCGTCAGTATTACACAGGAGAGTTCCAAAGACACGTTTACAGTCGTCCAAACACTACGATAAATACGCTTCGAACTACTGTTATTTTGATTTGTATTGAGCTAAATATCGCAAAGATATTAATCGAGGGCCAAGAGTTTAATACGCCTGAGTTTTAAACCAAACTTTCTAAGCAAAGCCGGGAAAGGAAAATAAAACACGTGGGAATGAAAATTTCTCGTAAATATTGTAGTTTAATGTCATTTATAACTGTGTTACTTCATACCTAATAATGTTTTCTTTCATTTATTACATCGGCTTCCTTTCCGTTTAAATACTGATATATTTTTTTTTGAGAAGCAAAATTAAATTATATTTTAGAGTAAATTATTGAAAATTCAAGTATGAAATTTAGGAAAAGTTATTAATAGAATTTTTCTGATAATTGTAATATAAATATTTCGCTTTTCTATGCTGCATCAATTGCCCTCGAATTTGTAATTTTCCGAGTAAATGAACATAGTGACCGGTGTTTCCAAAGGCTAACTGATGACGAACATGTGCTTGAAACCTTCCCAAACACACGTTCAAAGGTTGTTTAAGAAAAAATATAAATAATATGCATTAAACATACAAACCATTTAACAACCAAACAATTTTTGTGCAATGATACTGTTACGCATTTCGTATTTATTTAGCTATTTATTTAGAAATGTAATTAAAATTGTTTTATTTCCGGTGCAACGCAGAAGAATTTGAAGAGAAAGCTTCGTCGGAAAAGTAAACATACAACAGCGCGTGCATTTAATATTTAATAAATAAATATCTCGTAATTGCTGTTGCCATCCAGAAAAATCGAGGAAATAGATTTTACCAGAATGTTCTCGTGAATAATTAAAAAGCTTATAAAAGCCGAATTAAAACACCTCAGCTCAGTTGCCGTTGTTTTAAGCAAATTGGTGTTGTTTACTTAATACTGTTATTGATTGTAGTGAATTCGCTGTGAGATAGAATTAGTTTCTCAGTTTTGAATTCTGTTGAACACTTGAGGTATTGTGATATTTTATGAACATCTCTGAGAAAATATTTCAGCTTTTTGTTTTATTTCTTGTGAAAAGAATAATTTTATTATCTTTTTAACGACTTGTGCATTCAATCCATTGCAAACCCGTACGTACGCAAAAACATATTTTAATAGACCTTGGAGGAATTAAACAGTAGCAATTTCTCTTTATTTAGAAAATTTAAGAAGCTTTCTAAGATGATTTTAATTAAAATGCTATAAGTTAAGAACTATGCAGGATTTTATGCTTTCATTGTAAATGAATCGAGGATAACCATCTGTTCCAATTTTGTAATGAAACCAAACTTTGTATAATAAATTTAATTAATATAAAATGATTAAACAAAAAAATTCTAGAAGTTTTCAGATTTTCTATTACGTCCAAACGGGCGTTATTTAAACGTTTTGTGCGGTACCTTTATTTATTAAATATCATGCCTTTCGCACATATACCATAAAACTCAATTCAACATGAATATCAGAAAACATTTGAAAAAAGCATATCTTAGAATTTCTGATGCATAGTCTCGCGCGCTTGAGATAATTTTTTTTCGCACAGTGTTCCCATTTCATTTTTTTGCAACCGCTGAGTTTGCTAAACAAAAATTTGTTAATGTGTTACAAAATATCAAATAGATAATAAAACAAAGTTCAAATTCCAAATTTGGGCTTCCAGATGCCCATACTCTAGTGAAGGACTACGTTAGCCAAAATTTGATGTCTATAGGTACTGTTGTTTTTTCACAATGCCAAAAAAATATATATATATATATTCATGCAGATTATGCATTCTTTAATTTCTTTAAATATAGCGCAGGGCTCCAATATTTTGTGGCAGCATTTTGAAAAGTAAAACGCCGTTTTATAGTGGACGACTCAAAATGTCAAAACGAAATTAATATCCCTTCTGGGCAAAATGTGCTTTTTAGCTAATAATTAAATAATACGTAGTTTTTTGATGGTGCAAATACTAAAATACATTAATTCGGTTTTTATTGCAAAGTCTAATTGTAAAGCATCTCATGTTAGGTATATTAATCATTTACTCTATTTCCAAATTCGATTTACCGATCCAAAAAACATACATTCGTATCTTTATTTCTTAAAAACAACAATTTTAAAGAAAACATTCCTTAAAAGGATGACAAATATTAATTCTTAAAGAAAACATGTTATTTAAATTTTACATTTGTGACTTTCCCGTCAAGATAAATAAAACGCATTATTACTACATTTATCACTCTATTCTAATACAATGCAAGAGCTATAAATTGAATTGAATAATGCTCAACTAAAGAAAATTTTTATAAAAACTAAGTTATTTTATGCTCTGTAAACAACACTGAAGAATGAACTCGACGACTTTGCTTTCGTTTCTTTACATTTGCGTACGATTTTAGGAGTTTTAGCAAGTAGCATGTTATTAATACAAGTGATATAACTTTTCACTTGCTACAGTTTAGTTGCCTTCAGTTTAAGTTCTTTTGCAATTCATAAGGAAGCTACTAATTTTGTAATTTGACTTTCAAAAGCAAATTCTAATTCTGAATAATGAATTCCAGTATGAAAAAAGGATATACTAAAAATACAAAACAGAATATTTCTAAAATATAAATCAAAGTGTGCATTTAATTTCAGTATTGCAATTTTCATAAACGCTGATGATCATATCAAATACCTTATCTAAATGTCATAAGGTTTTATGATTCACAGGTTCGGAGTTACAATATACAATATTTCATATTTAAAGTTACAGGGTTGTATAACTAGTCTAGATAAAAATACGTAAATTTAGAAATTTTGAAATGTACTTAACTAGTTATGAAACTAGTTATGAAAATGTTGCTTTTACGAGACATAATTTGATTCGTAGAAATAATAACACTGGATAAACATATTTGAAACATTATAAAGAAAATTCTATTAGTAATATCACTCTTTTGTATCTAATAAATACAGTAGAAATAATGACAAAATTTAAAAAAAGTTTAAAAACAATTCTGAAGGGTTGGAGATTTTAAGTGTCAACAAAAGGGTATGATAATGCTTTTTACGTTCCTCCCGAGATCACAGTCTACAACTCGACTGTTACACTTACTTCTAATAGCCCTTTTTTATTGTCTTTTTAGCTTTATTACCAAGCGTCATTTTCTTCGCACCTACGCCATGCAATTCATCAGCAAAATTACAAAAAATTTAAAAGCAGCATAGCAGTATTCTTTTAGAATCCCCGATGCAGCGTCAAGTGCTCGCACGCAGCTTTCTGGGTTTTCCAGTCTTTTCTCAGTTCATTATATCAATGTTCAGTTTCCTTCCCAAGATGATTTCGCAAAATATTTTTTCTTTATCTCCGTTATTAACTTTTTTTGTGTTTACTTGTTCGTGTTACGTTCTTGCGCTTACGACGCATAAAATTCGATTCAACTGCAAAATCAGAAAATAATTAAACACAGGATATTTTTTTAGAATTTTCAATAGACAGTCCCGCGCGCTGGAGATAAAAATCTTTTATTCCGTACAGTGTTTCAACTGCTCACTTTGAAATCGCTGAGTTCGTTAATCAAGAATTCATTAAAATATCACAAAACATGAAAGAGATAATAAAACGAATTCGAAATTAAAAATTTCGGTCTTTCAGGAGTCCATGTTCCTGTGAAACACTACCTTATCCAAACTTTGATGGCTCTGATTACTTCCTTTTTTACAGTTCAAGAAACATATCCACATTCATGCAAAATTTTTATTACTTATATTCTTTAAGTATAATACAGAGCGATAATATTTGGCGGCAACATTTTGAAAAGTTCTAGATGCGTTAGTATTTTTTGAAGCAAGAGATGTGAAAGATGAGAAATTCAGTAGCAGGGACTCAAATCTCGATCTCTCGAATACACGCTGAGGGTGCTAACCTTACACCACGAAGGCATGTTGGAAGGAGGGAGAAAATAAAGGACGATTGAGGATCAGGGAAGCCATTCGCCAAATTCTTGTGGTGAAGAATCATCATTCACTACTTTTTATTTCCGCCACCATTTATAGAGTCATTAGTATTTTTTGGAAGAAAGAGACATGAAAAATTTGCAATACCCTCGCCGGGATTACAACCTATATCCCTCGAATACGCGCCTAGTGTGCTAACCGTTCCACTAACAAGGCATACTGGAAGGAATTAGAAAATAACTTATAAAGTGAGGCTGTTTATTAGTAATCCTCAGGTACCGTTCTATGTTGTCCGCGGCATGCGGTAAAAATTTAAAAAGTAAACAACTTGTTTAAGTACTAATTTAGAAGTCAAATAACAAAAATCAGGGTTATATTTTCAAATTTTCACAGGACTAGTTTCTGTTTTACCGAACCACCAACCTCAGCTGCAAAAGCGCAAATGAACGAGATAAGATATAATGATTAGATAAGATAAGACAAGAAAGCCTGGACAGGAGACAAGCTACTGGCGCCATCTGTTGATGAAACCAGAACCAAAACATATTTTTTCAAGTGCTTGATTTTTTAACTGCTTGTTTAATAATGTTCACACAACATTATTAATCAAGCAGTTAAAAAATTAGTATTTTAACACGCCCAAAGGAAGACTCTTGTTTTAGGAGATTAAAAAAATTCTCTTGTCATTCTCTTCTTTCCATAAATTAGCTATAAAGTTCCACGTATTTTACGGAAATTTAACTTTCGGGTCGTTTATTCTCCTATCAATAAAATTCCGAGTTCCATACTCAAGGGCCCCATTCCGGATATGAATTCCTGGGTTCTTTACAGGATTCCTTGCCAGTGTGGTTTCATTTACATTGGCCAAACTAAGAGATCCTTAGAATTTAGCGTTAAGGAACATGAGGCTAATGTTAGAAAGAAAAGGAAACACAGAAGTCTTCTGTTGCCCAACATTATTAGTCCGAAAATCACACTTTCAGTATTTCTGCTGCCAAAATTAGTCAAAAACATCTTCCATTGGTGAACTGGATTTTCTAGACACATTTCACATTCAAAAAGCTTTCTGTTCTAGTCAACGACCATAATCCCAATCCATCTTTGCCTTCAGCCTTTAAAGAAATTATGTTTTAGTTCTGGTTTCATCAACAGAGGGCGTCAGTAGCTTATCTCCTGTCCAGGCTTTCTTATCTAAACATTATAGCTAATTCAGAAGTCAAAACGACAAAAATCAGCGTAATATTGAGAATATTACGCTGATTTTTGTTGTTTTGACTTCTGAATTAGTTTCGTTCGGCGTGTTATTGTGTCTTAATTATAGCTAATCTCGTTCATTTGCTCTTTTGCAGCTGAGGATGGTGGATCGGTAAAACCATCGAAACTAGTCCTGTGAAATTTGAAAATATAACGCTGATTTCTGTTGTTTGACTTCTAAATTAATATTTGTTCGGAGTGTTTTTATATTTTAACATATTCAAGTGTTTGGACTCAAAATGCTGTTTCGAGACTAATATCCGATTCGGGAATAATTTCTCTTTTGGACTAAAAAACATATATTTATGAAGCCAAAAATTATTTGTCTTTCAATTAATTTCATTTTCAATACATGACACAAATTCAAATTTAATGTTTAAAATAAATTTCGCGTATCAATTTTTTATGCAAAGCATATTAGACTGTTTAAACTTAAAGTACATTAAAATAAATTTTCATAAAATATTTTTTCTTCTAATATATGTTTCTCTAAAATACGATTTCAGTTTTTTAAAAATTAATTATTATCACTCAGAATAACAACGTAATTTATCTTCCACAAGCATACTTTTGATAGAATTAGATTGAATTTGAAGTAAGCAATGATTTAAACTGTGGTAAAATTAACGATAGGCATAACTGTATTTTTGATTATAAATAGTAACTAGAAACCACTGATGAACAATGCAAGACAAAACACAACTGATATCCATATATGTGATGGATTTAACTTATCTTTTGCAAACGACTACCCAGTACAGAGCATTTTAAATGGATATTTAAATTATGATTAGTCACGATTTTTAATTACTATTACAAAGAAATTTATATAAAACGGGAAGGGAATTGACTGATAGCATTAAAGCCAAAGGAATCAGAATCGTTAAGCAGCATCCAAAAAAGGACTTTATACACGATTGTACAGATGATTAATCTATTGAGACAATCACTGATGGGGGTTCTGGAGTATTTCTGACTACCCCAGGCGATAGTACTCACCAGCACAAAACTGGCACTTGAGGCATCCTTTCCAGCTTCAGTTGCGATTTTTGGCAATAGCGGAGGCACTTGACGTGCAAATATTCCTTCCCATTTCAGAGCAGGCATAAGAACGTATTTTCCTCCGTGACTGAAAGGTCACTCTATAGGTAACCCTAGATAGAAGCTCCCTGATCAACAACGGGATTTGAAAATGAGCTTCAAAAGTTAAGTAAGATCTGCAATCTTCAATGGTTGCGAGTTGATGTCAGCATCGCAGGTAACAAGAACGCAGACAAACTGGCAAAAGAAGCTAGAAATCTCTACAATAATAGTAACATAAATGTCAGTTTCTCAGACGCAAATGCCACGACCAAATGCAGATTGACGGAATTCAGTTCTAATAAAGCACCAGCTCCGTAACATCAGTGGAGATCGACTTATAACTCAAACCATAATCAGGCTTACAACTGGCCGTCACAGAGGCTGAAAATTGACAGAGATAGAGTAGGAAAACCTGCAACTGCCCTGACGCAGAACTGGTAATAGCATACAGTTTTGATTGTCCGGCCATTCTTGCTGAATTGCTTAAAGTTGGGGTCTTATTTTATAAGGTATTTCTCCCGCCTTCTTGGCACGCCTTCGCGGTGTAGTGGTTAGCACGCTCGGTGCGTATTCGAGAGGTCCGTGGTTTGAGTCCCGGCGGCGTAATGACAAACCGCACATTGAGTTGATCAATGTTAACGAATTTCGCTTTCTGCGCATGCTCAATAGTGTACCGTTGGAGTGGGAGAAAATGCTAGCGAATAAAAATAAACAACCCAACCAAACCTGTTCGTCATGTAGGTCTTAGCGACTCTTTACGATTGCAATACTATGCGACTCTTTACGATTGCTATACAATTATCAATGCTTTTTTGTGCTTATTGCACTTGCTTCTGTTTCATTTCATTTTCGTTTATTTTGTTCATAAACATTACATTTAGTATCAGTTATTTATAATAATTTCTTTGGCTTAAATTCAGTAATTGAAACTAGATATATTAAGTTGTAAAAGTATTTATGAATGGAACGCATGGTAAATAATCGATTGCTTTTATTCCTCAGAAGTACAATCAATAAACAACATCATGTAACCTTTCCTGTTTTGTATTCCTTCTCAAACGAAAGTCTGGGGAGTTTACAATTAATAATTACATCTAAGTAATGAAGCAACGTACAACCTAACAAGTTTTAAAACCCCGAACTGTTTACATCCAGATAACAGAACATCAACCATTTATCTTCTTTTAAAATTACGCCAAAGTCATAATTGCGCCAAATTCTCTTCTTGGCCATGCGCAGTGTGAGTAATTCGTTTAACATTGTTCAACTGAATGTGCGGTCTGCCATTACTCGTCCCGGCGAGGGCGTTACTCATTTTTCATGTCTCCTGCTTCGAAATAACCTAATATCTCTACAATTTAAAGGATCGAAACACTACTGCTAATATTGTGCAGATTGCCAGGGTATCATCTCCATTATTGGCATTATTTGATTTAAATAGGCTTTCTGGAAGACACGAAAAGAATATCAACAACAACTATACTATAAGAAACATTTTATTTACTCATTTTATTTATTTCATTATTTTATAATATCAGAACACTTACTCCAATGACTTAATATTGAATTATAAAATAACAGAAATAAATGTCTGATATCACCAACTAATAGCAAGCGGATAGTCATTCAAATTATAATAAAAATAAAAGAATTTGACTGGTAAATTACATTAAAACTAATTTTGAATTACGTTATACACAGTGAAGTTAAATTAATTAGCGTATTTCCTTTTGAAAAGATTTGCTTAACAAAACGACTGCGTTTGAATACTATTAAGTATAAACTACTTTCGTAAAATGCTTTAACTTCATAAATTGGTAATAATGGCAATTAAATTATAAAATTCCTAAGAATAAAACATTAGAAATATTTTTGTATTTTCTAAAATTGTAATTCCTAAATATTGTTCATGCACAATAAGGATACTTTTGGCCTTATAAATCTGAATTAATTAAATTTTGGAGTTCCTTTTTTATCAAGAAACGATTAAAATCATGTGTATAAATTTTACCCCTATATTAAATACCCAACTACTACCTCCATATGACATTATTGTTTATTAAGTGTCCAAGTTTCGTAGATAATAGATAATTAAATAACTCAGAAAAAAACCACATATTTCTAGATATTTATTGTTTTCAAATAAAGATGCAGTATATAAATTTTCAAAACTACACTTCCGAAGAAAGTTATTTCCAAGTCTTACATTTACACCTTTCTGAGAAAGGTGTTTTCATTCTCGCTTTTAAAATTATTCCCAAAAGGACCATTTCATCTGATGTTAGAAGCCCCAGCAGTAAAGTAATAAATTTTCTTAGAATTGCATTAAAGACTAGAAAACCTTAAGGACTATTATTATCTATAAATCCTGTTCGAAATAAACTGCTCCAATTTATTCAATTACTTTTTATAATAAAAGTATAAATCATCAAAATTTCCCTAATACATCATATATGATAGCTCTTTATATATTATGCTTTTTAACTGAAAGCAGTTTGCATATATTTAATCCACTATTTAGAAAAGATGCGTATAATAGTTGAAAAATATATATTCATTTCATGTCATTCTCTTCTTTTAAGTCGCAAGGCATATCTAACCTACTTTCAAAAAATAAATTTATGAAAAAGTAAAAGTAAAAAAGTTAAGTTTTTATAAAATAAGCTTTTATTTAAGAAACATAATGTAGTAAATGAACTAGAAATAGAAAAATAATTTGTCATACGTTTCATTGGAAAAAGAGATTAAATAATTCTGTTTACAAAATTCGTCTACAATTTTATATCAAGAAAAGCAAACATTATAGCAAATCTTAGAGGGTATTTAATAAATTTCTAGAGTTAATGGTTTATTCTTTTGGCAATGCAAAGCGATTATTCGATTTATTTATAAATTCACCCATGTTTTGTTATTCTTTGTATAATACTATAGATGAATTCTATAAACAGATTTATTTAATATTTTATTTGATTGAACCATATGATAAGTTTTTTTTTTAATTTTTAGTTTGTAAAATCTATACCTCTTTGGCTAACATAAACTATAGACTTTATAAAAGACTATTAAAGATTTATCTTTTAACATAGTAAAACAAAACATAAATCAGAATAAGGGTGCATAAGACCTTTTATTCGAACACAACTTAACAAATGATCCAACGTGGATTTACATAACCCACGCACTTCTGGCTTAACAGAACTAGGTAACAAATAACAATTTCAAGGTGTAGTAGATTAGTCTGACGGCTGACAGAATACTTTAAGGTACAAAAGGTCTTCGATTTATAGTAAACCGGCGAGACAAAACCAAATGGCTAGAAACACTCAACGCTGCTAACTCAAAGAGCACAATGTGGCATAGAAAAGGCAGACACGATCTAAAATTAACTTCCGAAACTCTTGCTTAAATAGTGCTTCTTTCTATCTCAATCTGAATAAACGTTCGCTATGTTATTTACATTCTAGTTTGAAGAGTGTGGGTGAAAACAGTGTAATAGGAAAGTAGTCAAACTTAAAATGAATTATTCGTTAAAAATAAACAAATAAATCTCACAAGTTCATAAACTATTTTATTATACTCAAATAAAATCTTGTTTTACAAAAACATATTTAAAAAATATTTCAGTATTTTAGTCTAAATAACACGTTATTATCTAAATTATCCAAAAAAAAGTTTATTTTTTAATAATGAAAAATCCGTTTTCCACCATTTTTTTCCCCTTCAAAATGTCTAGAAAATGTAATTTTGCCTACAAAATCAGCTATTGCATTAAAGTCTTGTATATGTTTCGTTAAAGGATGTTTTTCCTATTTTCCACTTCATTGTATTAAATTTTATTGGCAGCATTAAAAGGTATTGCATCATTTACTGGAGCTGGTACAGCGAAATATATTTCTTATTTTTATTGCTACCTTTATATTTGCTTATAAAATAAGCTTATGCTTGTATTATTATTTTAGTACATAAAATGCAAAAAAAAATATGTTTGGCTATTAATTTCTGAAATTAATTCATCCTGTTCTACTGTCTTATTCTTAATTTATGCATATATTTCACTCATCTTGCAAATTCATGAAAATAATTTTGTTCATTTTGTGATGATTCATGTATAGCAGAATCTCGATCAAGCAAGGTTTTGCTGTATCGCAGAGAGATCCCTCAGGAACAATATTTTCCTTACTAATTCTTAGAAACTTTGCACCGAATATTGCAGATACTTATACAAAGTCTACTCACGTCTCTAAGGAGACATAAAATGCTATCTGAAACTCATATAACTGCTTAATAGTTCTAGGAGAGCTGCTGGGTTTCAGTGGAGATATTAGATCTCAAAATTTGTCTTTGTTCGAAAGACGTTTGCTGATATGAGAGAAATATTACTACTTTTTTTCGTTAATTTGAGACTAAATTTCTCCTTCTTTTGCGATCAGTGTATGCAAAGTTTTAGTAGTACTGGAGACACTAAAACCCGAATACGGAATAACAATAAAACAAAACAAATATCGATTAATGGTATTCTCTGTTGTTTTTCTTGTTATTGTTGTTGTGTTCTTGTTGTTATTATTGTTATTGTTACTAACTGGTTAACCATTAGACTAGACCAACGAGTCTCAAACTGTGGAGCGCGCTTCTTTAGGGGGGGGGCGTGATAACCGTATGTGGAGAGCGCAAGCATATCGAAGAGTCGGAAATAAAACATTATTTAAAAAATTATTAATTTACTGAAAGGAAGCAAAACAAAATCCATTCTGACATAATAAAAAATAAAAGCACGTTTACACTGATACAATGTATTTATAAATGCATCAATACTGTACAATGTATTTGATAATTAATTTACCAATACTAAATAAAAGATAAATTTAATAATTACTAATGACTCCCATGTGTCTTGCGGATCAAAATTATTTAAAGGAAAGGTTTAATATTAGAAATTGATACTCTAAATTCTTTTTCTATGTTTAACTAAGATCTATATTTTTTGCCTTCAGAACAGCCAGCGCAGAAAATCCTGTTTCACAAAGGCAGGATGTTTGAAATGGTTATAGGATACAAAATGCTTTCGTTTTCAGTGCAGAAAATTCATTATCCACCCCTGCCCAAAATTCAAAAAGTGATTTATTACTAAATTGCCTTTTGATTTCGCCACTTGAAGTGAAATCTACGAAGATTTCTCCTTCGGCAGTTGAGAACTCTTTTGGAGTATTTTGAAATGAATTCCTAACCCACTCGTATCTTACTATCAAGGTCATTAGCAAGAAAACACTTCTTAAAATTCTTAGTTAGCATGGCTAAATAATTTTCAATGTTTTCAAAAACAATTCTCACATGTTGCCTTCTAAATTTATCCACATTTTCAAACACTTCAAAGTTTTTTTGCTTTACATTTCTGCTCCATAATTCCAATTTTCTACAAAAAGCATTAATTTTATCACTCGCTTCCAACACATGTGTATTTGCTTTTTGGGGTTGAAGATTCAAGGTATTTAATTTCTAGAATATATCAACCAAGTAGCTCGATTTCATGACAAATAAATCACCTCGAAACGTTTTAGATACATGTCGGTTTTCCTTTTCTAGAAAAGTGGCAGTTTTGTCCCCTGATTCATAAACACATTGCAAAATTTCCGATGTGATAACCATCATGTCTCGCAATAAATGAGGAATGTACTTCACCAATGTCTTTAGAAAGTACAGAGAAAATTCGTGATTTCGGCGGTCTCATTTTTATTTAATTTACTACGGTCACAGCTGTCGTTGGCACAATATTCAGACCATTTCTTGGTCATTAATTTCTTTGAAAGACAGAGCTTCTTTGTGGATCATGCAATGTGTCCAAATGCATGGTGGAGAATTTTGTTTCACAAGTGCTTGTATACTTTGGAATCTTCGGGACGTTGTACGAGCACCAACGGTACATATTCCGACACAATGTTTGCACTCTTTGTTTGCCTCCTTTATAAAAATTATTTAAAGTATCAAATAATGTTAGTGTTGTTGCTTTGAGATTTATTAATTTACAAAAAAAAGTAGTTCATCTACTGGTGACATACCAACACAAAATCTAACAAACGCAATGAAATGAGCACCTTTATTGCTATCCGTTGCCTCATCAAGCTGAACCGAAAACAATTTGGCACGCAGCTTCCCGAAAATCTACTGCTGTACAGCTTCAGCTATATAATCGATTCGACGGGCAACAGCATCATTTGATAGAGGTATTGACTGCAAGTCTTTAGCAAAATTATCTTCAAACATAGTTTCTACGGTCCAATTGCAGCTCACAAAATATGCTCTTTGATAGGTTGTCTGCGAGAATGCCGAATGTGATGAATAGAGAACAACAGAGACTAGACTATTATTCTAATGATAGTCTAGTCTCTGTACTTTTAGAAATGGATGATTGAGGAAATAAATATTTAATTTTATTAAAATGTATTTTGCAATCTGTTCCACTTGGTTTATAATTAAGGTCATATTGTACCTTTAATGCCAAAGTACATTATTATTGCATTCAATACATTGCTATTATATGGGGGGAGAAGCGCGATAATAATTGGGTCGCAATTATTGAAAGTTTGAGCAGCACGGGGCTAGACCAGATTCATGAGTCCAAGAATCGTCAATATTTCCAATACTGGTAGGTATTTTCAATAGAACCTCTTTTACAAGTCCTAAGCAGGTGGGAAGATTTCCAGGAGTGAAATGATCAGTATTACATTTGTACAGATGGGATAGATCTTATTTCTCCTTTCAAATTTAAGGCATTTCAGATGCCCACATAGGAGCCTCGTCAAAGCAGTCTGCTGAGCATGATTATCTCCAAAAGCAATAACACCTCCCGGCTACCTGCCAAAGTACCAATCATGAACGGAGGGAAAATATTAAAAAGGAGCAACAGTAGATTTAACTCCAAAAATGATCAGATCTCCAAAAAAGTCAGGGTGCCAGAGGTCAGAATCATTAACCTGGTTAAGTTTATCAACAGAATACCGACATTTGGTTCATGGAACTTCAATAAGTATTCTGATGATAAACTAAACCTCAAGGAAAGAGATTGCATCTTTCTTCTGCGATTCCGAGGGAAACATTTTGTATCCAATTTTCAGCGTGCCAATCCAAGTCATTTTCAGCGTGTGCTTTTGATTCCCATTCCAGTAAGGCATTTTCGTACCAACACATTTCTCTTCTATTGCAAAAATACCTTATTTGTTACACTTTTATGGAAAATTTTCTAGTATGTTGAGCGGTAGAAGATATAATGTGCTTCTAAAGAGATGATATTCAACTTAAAGTTTAAAATTTAATAAGTTTATTCGTACCACTAGAATATGTTTTTTTACTTTTTCAAAAAATCAAACTCGAGGCCCTAAAAGCGCAACAATGTCACTTAAAAATGAATAGCTATTGTTTCCTTTATCTGGTCTTATTGTTCAGATCTCTTTAAGCAATCTATATATATATATATATTATATATATATTTATCTACATATATAAAGAAGAAAGTCTGTTTGTTTGTCCTGTAATAACTCAGTCACTACTATAGCTATTCATTTTTAAGTGACATTGTCGTCACCAAACTTTCTACAATTCTTCTCTGGATCAGAAAAAGCTCGACGTCCACCTTTTCCAAAAAAAAGTAGCTGAAATCAGAGATATTAACTAAAACATTGGAAAAACGGTAATTTTCACCCTCATTTTTCCGAGTGATAACAGTCAAGCTGGAGATGAAAATCTGCTTTATTTCGAAAGTTTTTGCCACTGCTCGCTTTCAGATCCCACAGTTTGTTAATAAAATAATTCTAAATAAAAATAGCACTGTCGAACATTAAATATATTATTCCCGATTCCAAATATTCGTGGCAAGCCATTTCGACTATTCCCACCTTCGTACGATTTTAATTAGCCGAAATATTAATTGAAGACTATGAAAGCGCGAATTTTGACACTCATTTTTCTGAGTGGCAACAGTCTTGAGAGTTGGATATCAAAATGCTTTCTTTCGAAAAGTGTTGATACTGCTCGCTTTCAAATCTTAGAGCTTGCTAATCAAAAATTTGCAAATTTTACCATATTTATACATATAATGAAGAATGTATGTTTGTGTGTTTGTTTGTTTGTTCGCTTTATTGATTTCTGATCAATTATGATAAATGTTTCGCCACATTTAATCGACGAAAATTGAATATAGGTGAAATATTGGATGGACGTTTTGATTAGAAAGACGAAAATCATTAAAACCTGCGTGCCATTGTTGCTGATACAATGAAAAAGAATTAGCTTACTTTTCTATCGAAATTTTTATGTGGGTTCCATAACGCATCAGACTGAAAAATTTATGACTATGAATCGTATTTTTTGCATCGTTGTTAGAGAAGGATTGCAGCGGTATAGTTACAGCGGTACTTCCGCTAGTAATATAATAATTAAGCATATTTTTAAAAATCCTAACAGCATTAATTATTTATTATAAAGGGGAATAATTAGTAATTTTTCGTCTCACTAATTTAGGATATACAATCAAAAACGATTAATGTGAGTTCGATATTGGCAACAGTCGGTTATTCATTCACTTCATTCAGCTAGTACGACTGAATGAAGTGATATCGTCTCCAGATTTTTGCTAAGAAATAAGCAGTTAATGATACATTTTTATGCTAGGCTAATTTTCTTTCGTTAATCTGCAGCTATACATTTGTTCAAAATACAGCGGTGTTTCTACTACTTAAAAAATTAATCATTGCATTTAAACTATTTTAAATGAATGTCGACATTTACGGTACATAATTGACATTTTAAAACACTTTTCATTTTTATATAATAGATTATTTTAATGACTGTTACATTTTATTAGAAATATTTGCTGTAAGCCCAGGGACAAGAAAAACGAATGTCAAGACATTACGAAACACGTGATCCCTATCTGGTAGGAAAAAAGCTAGTTTCCACTCAGACCTTTTGATTCCAACTCAAATTTCAAATATAAAAGAATTTATAAAACTGACATAAAAATGCCTCAGTCAGACTTCAATAACTTTCAGAGTAAAAAGCGAATGGTTCTAATTATGCTCATGTTTTCTTTTATGCTCATTCCGTTTGATGCTCATCTTAATATGGGAGGAACATCTCCAAACTCTTATCAAAGCAGTCACTAACTCAAAGTAAATGAACCGTGAATTGGATAACAAGTTAAATAAATAAATAAATTCTCCTCCAAACATATTTTATTTGTAAAATATCTAACCTAATCCAATGTTTGACCATTAAATAAAGTTTTAGCGAATTCATTTTTTGCTAAACATAATGAATTTATCCTCTAATTATAACCCATTAAAGCGATTTCTGTTACTATATTATATCAGTTAAACTGCATTAATTAAAACGGGAATTTTCTTACTCATGCTGTTAACTGCATTAGGTTAATGACATTTCGCATATCGCGCATTAATTTGCTGATGAGTAGCAATGTTAAGTGAATTATTGTCTGCTTATAATTCTAATTAATATGAATATTATCCAATCTTAGTAATATTTACCTTAACAATCTTAAATATGTCACATTACATTTATGCTAAATAAAGGAATTATAAATATCTTCAAATGTGTGACAGAATATATTTTAAGCACTTCATTTTAGTTCTAAGAATAGTGCTGAAAATTATGTAAATAAAAAACATTAATTTCAATATGCATTTCTGGTGTATTTTTGTAGCGTTTAACTAACTTCTTCATTTCGTACAATTTATGAAGCATTTGATTGTGTACTCATTTGTATTATGGAAACATTTAAAGTATATTTCTGTTTAATAGAATTTGGGGACTCTTACTGCGATTGTTTTGTTTTATTGTAGATCTTGTATTTCTGAAGCGATCAACGTTTGAGTTGTATGGATGGCGCTTCAATTAACATTGAAGAGATAACCTGGCATGCGGGCGAAAGTTATCCCGATGGATTCTAATGGCATTGCCTGTTGCTGGGTTGTCCATATTTAACCATTTTTCGCCAACTTGGTGCCTTTCAGGAGATTTTCTAAAACCGACTTTCCAAGTTCTAGGAAAGATTTTTCTCAAAGCTTACAGAAAGGATTAAGCAACTCTCCCTATATAAGAAACTCTAAAATACGTGAAATGTAAACATAAGTACTGCATACGGTGCAATGAAAGGCACAGTGAGATAATATATTTTAGCAATATTTTGGTTTATTTTTTCATGAATATTTCAGTTACAAGATTAAAGCAAAAAGTACATCCTCATAATAAAATTTTGCGTTAATTTTTATCTTATACTTCCGGCATTGTCTCAAATATTTTCTTTCAGAACTGTTGAGCAGATAATCTTCAGAAGCTGTGCTGAGTCCGCATTGTTCTTTCGTTATATCGCTCAAAATATTTTTCATAATTATCTTCTTTCTAGAACTTAAGCATATTAACAATCAAAGGACTCTTGCATTTCTTCCCTGTTCCATTAATATGTATGCTTTAAAATTTTATTTTCTGCATAATCCAATTATAGAAAACTATTATAAATAAAATATCACATTTACGCAGTGTGCAGCTAGTATGAAACAGGATGCATTCTCTTTTTGAAACTGTAAGCAGGCCGTATACATATATACTTATGGAAAAATATTTAAATTTTAGAGTTTAACCAAAGAACATAAGTAAATACACTAGTGTATAGAAATATACGGAATTTCAAGAAAATGGATTAGATGATGCTTTTTGAATGGATTTTAATTCTACGTTTAACCCTTTGACTACTAATGGGAGATATATGGCCCACTAAATGTTTAAAAATTACTGCTGGGTTAAAAATTACTTAAAAATCTCCTGAATGTCCTGATCATCTTCTAATACTTGGAAAATCAAGATGCCGCTGTGCTGGTTATACGCAAATGAACGTAGAGAAAAGAACAAGTTGGAGTTATCCTATGTGTAATATTAGGTTATGCAAAGAATGCTTTACCCTGTATCATATGATATAAAATCTATTTCATATAATACAATTTTAATAGGTGTGCTTATAGTAAGTAGATCGCTACGTATAGTACTTATGTATGCCACCATTAACTAAGTCTTCACTGAACTAAGGCTGGGACGTACGTTTCGTAGCCTGTGGCTTGAAAAATCTTTCGTCAAAAAAGTCCCAAATGCTAAATTTACCTTATTTATGATATATTCTGTTCACTTGGATAGAAAACTGGGTAATTGTTTTTTTTTAAATTCGTTGTCAGTGTTAATCTGCATTGGATTTCATGAATTATGCACCATTTGTGAATCTACGAAACGTTTCATTTCTTAGTGAATTACGTACAGGAAAATGAATGCCTAACAAAGAAGGCAAGCTTAATGTATACGAAAGATTTCGGCGTTGCGTTCAAACAAACCACGCCCTTTAGAAATCTTCGCAAAATTGTCAACGGGTTTCGGAAAAGGCATCAAGATATCCGCAATTGGAAACAAATCTAATGACATATGCTCAAAAGATTTTGCAAATTAATATTCTGTGTCAGTTGGAATGATTCATTTTGAAGCATAAAAATTATTCAAAATACGAAAATTACTGAATTTAAATATAAATAGTTTTATGGCAGGATCCTGCAAATCCAGTTGAACCCTAAATGAAGTAGCGGTTTTGCAACGTCTCCTTAGCGAAATTCTTTGCATTTCAAACACGTCCTCAGTCAAAGAAATTAAAGGGGGTCGGCAATACGGAACAAACTGGGCTGTCTTTTTTGATATGGGAAGTGGTGTTAATATCTATTAAGCAGATGAAAAAATTGTTCTGTTCGAAAAGCGGAAGTAAAAAAGCATTGTTTTAATGTAATACAGCTGATCGTCGCTGGCGGTAAAAAAGGGCAACTTTCGCAAACTTGCAAGTTTTAGGCACAAAATCTTGCTGAAAGGAAATCTTCCGTATTCATTGGAAATATTAGTTGACTGACGGATTTAAAGGTTGACTGACGGAAGAAACTTCTATTGGATTGGCTAAGTCAGTGTAGATGCAGCATTCAAATACATTGCTGCCTTGGCGTCCACATTGGTTGTCTGTAATTTCCGAGGTTATCAGACCCATAGTAAGAAGAAGGTGAGGGAGGGAAAAATAACAATTACCATACCAGAAGCTATAACCGGAATGCTGCAATCAGTATTTTGAATCCATTAGTCACCCTTTTAAAGCTAACCTTTGTTGTATATGGAGCTGTAAAGCGTGCAGTGCTAATAAATAAAAAGTCAGGGATGCGATTTATGCAATAGTCCCATTCTCTGATGTAAAAACGGATTATGACTTCCTGGAAGTATTTTCAGAAGACATAGTGACCCAAAATATCAAACTCAACTGAGATTCAAACACAAACAACGGGTCAAAAATGGCGCTATATTTAACATCATTAGACAGTGAAGACTCAGGTAATACTGGTACTGAGAGTAAAGTTTTATACGAAGAACTAAAGTAAAAACTGTCAGTTTCAAATGAAGTCTGAAGACTTTGATTTCAAATTCATTGTTCTAAAATATGCAAAGATAATTTATGATAATAAATTGATTTTATATTATGCATTATCTTAACTATACCAGAAACCTAAGTTCAGCGAAGTATTTAGGTATACTGTATTTCTAAATAGTCGAGATAACTGGTTCCACTGGTAATCTAAACTGTATGAAACCGGATTATTTGATGAATTCAGTGCATGGACAAAATTTAACTGCACTGTGAGAACTTTTTTCCACAGTTGTTCAAGTGCCGAAGTGTTTATAAAGTATTTTCTCCCTCCCATTTTCTCATGCCTACGTGATGTCACGCTCGACGTGTATTCGGTAGGTCCGGAGTTCAAATTCCGCCGAGGCATTGCCCATTTTTTTATGTTCCTGCATTGATATAATCTAATGATTCTAAATATTAATGGCATTATGTTATATTACTGCAATTTTCAACTAAGCAGAATATTATTAATTTATATAATAGAGGAATAGGTGGCAATTCTGATTGTGAAAAAAAAACTAGTTCTTAAGTTAAATTATATTCATTAGAGTATACCCTGTCAAGGACATCAACTTACATAACAAGGGTTTTTTGTTTTCTATAAAATTAACTTTATAGAAATTATTTTCAGTACGAATGTTTATTTAGTTCCTTAAAATACAAATTAGATTCCGAAATGGTAGACAACAATAAGGCCCATTAAAAATAAATCATTAAATTATCTAATATTAGATAATTATCTTCAGTCAAAATATTTTCCTTCGGAAGTTAATATTATCACCACACATTTGCGTTTTCTACTGCAATGTATAATGACCTGAAACATGATGCCTGTACCCACTACAATAGATAATATCTTGAAACATGCACCTGTACAACTATGTATATCGCAATGCATATCATGTAATGCAATCTAATTGCTTGAGCTAATTTAGCGCCAAAAGATAGGAGAGCCGTAGATGCCGCCGACGGTGGCAATACTCGTAGTCACAATTTCCATCACGACTCGAGAAATGATGCTGGATTGTTGTTAGTTTCCTAGTTAGTGTCTAGAGTTAATACCTACTTACTTAGGGTGACTATTAGGTGGCCCCTACACTTCTACATAACGTAACATAACATGGCATACATTTGCACTCTGTAACATTTTCAAAAGTCATCAACTTAGAACTCTCCAAATGATTTAATGTCACTGCTGATATCCTTGTTATGAAATACAGTTCCAATAGAAACGCAGAAATTCTTTCTTAAACCACTCTTTGGAGAAATGTGCGAAATCCCTAAGGTATATTATCCTAAAAAACACTTATTGTATTTTTGAACAAATTTTTGATCTCAAAAAGAAACTCGTGACATGCAGCGCCACGAATATGTAGCGAATATTAGTTTGTGACAATATGTAGCGCCACTAATAAATATCATATCAAGTATATTTCAAAATCCGTAAAACGTTACGTACTACTTATTATTTTCAGGATAAATCCTGAAGCCAAGAATTGTTTTCAAAAGATCACGCAGCAATATTTTTAATTTGAGAAGTGCTACGCTAATTTATCAAAGGTAGTCAGATAAGCAATGTAATCATAGTAAATAATCTAACCAATCACAGTTAGAATAAATTATTTTCACTGCTAATAAATAATAAAAACAATGTGAAATACTCACATTGTTTCAAAATATAATGGCATTCAAAGCCGAACATTTCAATTAGAATTTGCCTTTTTACTCTTTTACTCTCTAAAAATAAAGTATTTATTCAATAAATTTCACATAATGAAAGTTATACCTTAATCATTTCAAATATATAAAAAAAAGAATTTTGCTCTTATCTGTTACTAAAATCAACTAATTTTTCAAGGAAAATGAAAAATTATGTTATTTTCCGTTACAAACTAATTCGTTTCACCGTTGATGTTAACCGCGAGGTAATTGTAAGGTCATTACATGCCAAGCAACCGTCATATTCTAGCGTGAGGTAGGCGTTTCTTTGTGACTAAGATGATAAATATATTGCAAGTGTTTTTTACATTAGTTACTATAAGCACATTTTTTCCTACGTCGAATGAGGAAATGGGTAGAAAATAAAGCTCACAGCTTAATAAGTGCACCTATTTTGTGCAGTGAATTTAAAATGATATAAGACGATATTAACATCATATATTGCTAACCAAATGTATTCTAAATTATGCTACGTGTTCACCAACATTTGATCTAATGTGAATAGTAAATGTTTCCAAAAATTTACAGATAACAGATGTTTATTTTATTTCATTTTTCAGTGTTATTTAATCTGTAAAGACTTCACTTCGTTTGACTCTAAGAAGGTATTTTTGTCCAGAAGAAGCTTAGGCGCTTTTACATATTTTTTTTGGACGCTTTATAGGGTGATTTTGCTAGCAATGTAAAGCTATTTGGGAAAGTTAGTTAAGTGCAAATTTACTCCTGCAGTCATATCTCTATGTAACATTCCATGCTAAGCTGAAAGATCCGATTACAAGTTCATCGCTTATAACTATATTTAACATAGTGTTTATGTATGGCCAATGTAAAATTTCCGAATGATTATTAAAAATAGTTCTGCGCAAGCCGTATATAAAAATGTCTCATATTATTAAAGTGTTACGATAAAAGATCTTGTTAAGTTCTTGTCACGTATAGAATGGGCAAAATAATTTGAAATCATAATTAGTTTGCAACAAATAAGCTATATTATGTATGTTATAAAATTTGATCATTTTTACTAGCACTTTGGAACTGGAGGAAAAACCAAAACACATTTGATAAGGGAATAAAAAGTAATTCAATATAAGCAGTTCAAATCAAGAGTATTTTGAAACGAAAGTACTATACTAATATATTCAGCAAAAGACTTTCGTTGCGTAAGTGAGTAGCAATTATCTATAAATATCTACCAAAGAAATATTGCACTCTTCGATTGCGAAAAATAAAAATTTGACGTCGGCGACTTCTGTAAAAAATCCTTCCGGCTAAAGAAGATATTACTTTTAAAAGAGTCATGCGAGGTCTTTTTTATTGCATAAAACCGGCTTTTTTATTGTTTATGTTGCTTACCTTAGGAAATAAATTCCCTTATAACATGACAAACAAGCAAGCAAACAAATCGCATGTTTCCTCATGCGTGAAATGAAAGTCGTCTAAAAACTAAAATTATATGATACACAGAAGAGCTTGCATGAGTCACCCATACAACATTCTTCTACACGCTCGCTGATCAAAAGCCTTCGCCGAAACGTGTATGGTTACGGAAAAGAACGACACACTGCTACTAAAATTTTGTTTACTATGAGAATGCCTACATTAAAATGAATAAAACTTAAAGTAGTGAAGGCAAGTAAATTTGAGTCTAAGCAAATCAACAGCGAGTGACGTAGATTAAAGTTTAGTAGAAGTGATTTCAATAATTCAAACTATCATCTGCTACCACTGCAACTATTAAGATATTGTTGAGAAATGCTCAGTTGCAGCGAGATAATTTCCACACAGAGCAGTGTTAGGGATTGCCAAAAAGGGGCAAAGAAAAACAGGGTTACCAGGTTTGGCGCCTATTTAGCGATATTTGGCTACAAAACTGGGGATATGCCACAGACGAAGAGAGAACATTCTGGAACGAATTCTTAGCCGTTTTCCCAGGAATATTCTCAAACGTAAGCTCTCTCTCTCTTAATATATATATATATAACAAACTATGATATCTGCTTTAAAAAATAATTGGAGACCTCAGAATTAATATTGTAAATTTGGTGCTCTCCCCCTAAATACATCCTTGCTCCTAAATTCGAGATCACTCGAAATTACGTAACGTTTTAATGCAGATAACTCCTGCCTAATGAAATAATTGTAAACCAAACTTTCTCTGACTCCAACTAAAACCATAACTTCCTTCCATCTTCCTTTAAACTGCTGCGTTCTCTTTCTCTTGCGCTTTCACGGTGGGAATATGCTTCCTTTTCACGCTGCAGCTTATTTGCCTGAAATGACGTCGCATCTCTTTATCTGTGTATATAAAAATTATTTGTAGTCAACTATGATCGAAAAGTAATTTGTCTGCCAAAGAAATAATTTTGATGTGCCTACAAATAAATCTGGTGATTCGCCGAAATTAGTCCTGCCTTATCCACCCTTATTAAATAAAATTAGCACTGTCTTATCCACCTCGCCATGTCTACAGCCAAAAGTTAAAGAGAATGGATTCATGACTGCACACATGAGTAGTATGTCACATATATATATATACTACCTGTACGCGGAGAAAGTAGTGTAATACTTTGTCTTCAGTACAGAGATTAGCTTGAAAGCGACCACCGAGTCAGGAACTTTACTTGAGAACTTACTTACAATTTTACTTACTTTTTACTAATTTACTACCATGTAAGACTCTTTTGTAACGAATGGGTAAAATAACAAAGCAACTGGTGCTTCAATATTAATGTTTTCCTTCCCGAGATGATGATTCTCTGATACAAAGGATATGAGTAACTCAGTGATGTTTTAATGAACGGTTCAATGGTTTAAATAAAAAAAGGAAAATTCTGGGATATCGTTCGGAGAACAGCCTTGACGCCAAAAAGGGAGAAACAGCTTATTATGGTATGGCAGACAATCGTTGTTATTCCATGACATACTTCCTCTACGCAGACAGCCGCAACACTTTTCCCTTGCTAAGGGATTACCTGTAGTATTACTTATTATCTGTAGTATTTATTATTGTAGTATAGTAATTAAAGGGAGAATTAGCTTATTGTGGTATGGCAGGCAATGGTTGTCATTCGATGACGTACTTCCTCTAGGTAGACAGCCGTAATACTTTTCCCTTGTTAAGGGATTATCTGTAGTATTACTTATTACCTGTAGTGTTTATTATTAGTATTTATTACTGTAGTATTTGATTATCTGTAGTATTTACTTCCGTTGGCATAATGAAATGTCGCCCATACCCTTAAAGAAGCCAAGTTGGCGCAACCAAGGCTGTTCTCCGAACAATATCCAAATTCTGATCAATAATTTTATCACCGGATTATATACTTGCTTTATTTCCTTTAATTATTTTACTTTTCCTTTCCATTAAAGGAGGTGCTATAGCTATTAGAGAAGTCATTAGCTATTAGGAAGTTCTCAAAAATTCGTTGATTTTTATTCTTGTTTGCTATGATTCTTTTTCATTTAATTGTAGCTGAAGAAACTGGAAATACTGAATCACTAAAAGCGCTTTTACTAAAATTAAAAACTTTTTCCATTACATGTTGTTTGCTTACGTGCAATATTAAAACTGTATTTTACTCTATTAAAGTATTTCACGCATAACTACGCGATGTGATCTTAGAGTACGCTTTTATTGTACTGTCCCAGATTTTCAAAATTGTTGATTGCTCCGCGAACTATTATATATTCTCTGTTTGGAAATTTTGCAACTTATTTCGAATAAAAAATTAAAATAATCAAATGAAATATTACGTACTGCCAATGTTTAGAAAATTTCCACTAAGACTTTCATATGAAAATTTTTACAGTGTGAGGTTTTACCTTCTTATTTCGCAGTTCAATAATCTAAAACCCCTAACACTAATAAGCGAATAATCGCTTTAGTGTGTGAACAGAGAGGTAAGACTCAAGGTTAACTACCCTTTATTTCTTAAAATAAATATGACACAATCAGCTCCTAACTCGGAACGTACAGCAAAGCCTCCAATTCAGCTTGAACATAAATTCATATTAAAATTAGACTTAACTAGCTTAACTAAAGCCAACTGAAAGGTGTAGCCGGAGCTATCAAGATTTTAAGTAGTTGGCACTTAAATCTTAATTAAGTCGGCGAAGCCAAACAAGGGCCTAAAGTACGGCCGATTGTAGCAATAGCTTAGAGAGAAGTAGCCAAAGGCAATCACGCGCTAGTCTTACTCACTTGCATTAACTGCAAAATACTACTCTTACTCATTTGCATTAACAGCGTTTCTAAAAATACATTCTGGTAGGAAATTGTAAGCTGAAGGTAGAATGGATAGGAAAGATGTATAAACTTAAAATATCTCTTATAAATTTAGGATAAACCTTACAACAGTGTATTGCAATATCGTACAGAGTGGTCATAAATAAACTTCCCCTGTAAAGGAGCTCCTAACGGCCTATCCGCTGAACCAATCGAAATGGAATTTCAGATATTATTATTTGAATCTATGGCGTACCAGTCTGTGATGATTTTAAACAACAGAACTCTCAGCTTTACGGTTAAAGTAAAAAAGTTTCAAAATTTTCGAATGGCAGCATCTTTTCCTTTCTTGCGCAAATTCATCAGCACACTGAAACATAATAAATGGCGTTGGAACAACATACGTATGAGGAAAGTTACCAGTGTAAAACATGTGCAAAACAGAGCATTCCAAAGAACCAATGACAACGCAGGGAAAAGGTGCATTGGTGGACTTTTCATAATTCACAGGGATAAACACAATAGAAGCATTCGCCGGGGTAATGAAAATCCTCATCGTATGGCAACAACACCTCTATAGAAAATGAAATTGAAATGGCATCACAAGCACATTCGTTCTTGGTCCGTACATCTTTGAAGAGGTCACTTCCACAGGTATGGGAACATGCTCCATCACAAGTGTTTAGTGCACAACAATGTCGCAGAATTACGCAATTCCAGAATTGCAATAGCGGAATGAATGTCTTAATGACATATGAATGCAAAATGGTGCTCCTCCATTCGTTGCCATATATATTAGGCAAATGTTGTAATAGCATTTTGGGCTTTAAAGCAGTTCCCGTAACTTCTTATTTTCTTGGCCACTACAGTTCTCCGACCTAACTGCGATGCATTTCTGGTTCTGAAGTTATCTGAAATCAAAGGTATACATATACATAAAATCCATGATGGTTGTCATAAATGCCATAAAATATAAATTTATACAGATTCCTCCTGCGATGTTACGATCGTCAATCTGCCGCATGTAATCGTCTGCTAAAACGGACACTTTGAAAACTTGCAATTCCAATAAAATGTATTTTTACTTTCCTCTCTTGTGTTGTCATTGGTTCCTTACAATGCTCTCATCTGCAAATATTTTCAACAGGGAAATTTCTCATATTTCTATGGTTCCAATATCATTTACGGTTCTTGAATATGTTGATCAATTTGCGCAAGTAAACGTGGGTGTTTCCATTCGAAAATTATGGAAGATTTTCTTTGTAACCGTAACCGTGAGAGTTTTATTATTTTAAATCAACACAATCTCGAGCAAATATTGTCAATCAACAGCATCTGAAATTTCATTTCGAGTGGTCTAGAGAGTAGACCGCTAGGAGTACATATATTGCTGAAGTATTCCTAGGACCACCCTGTATGCATTGTGAAACAGAACTGCTATGCAGATGTAAGCGCAATGAGATGGCCCAGACAATTAATTAGGACATTTTAAGAAAATAATTTTAAAATATGCCTCATTTTCATTAAAATTCACGTAATAACTCGCAGTGATGTTTGTAGTTTAAAGTAAAATTTTTGAGATAAACGGTATGTATTGATTTTTATAATTTCTTTAACGATACTTTACTCATTTTCCGGCCAGTAAGAATTTATAAATGAAATCAAAAATATGTAATGCGTATTATTTTGAAGATGAGTTTTTATAATAGGCATTATTTTATACATTTACTTTCTCTTCAGAAATAATTTTAATAATAACCAATATTTACATTTTAGCCCAAAGGGACGTTACCCCAGAAGGACTGTTAGCCTCGAAACGGCATTTCGCATTTCATGACTATAAACAGTTGTATCAGTTTTCAAATTGCTGCCACCAAATATTATCAACCTGCATTATATTTAAAGAAATTAAATGATGAAGAATCATGAATGAATCAATGTATTTTTCTAGCATGGTGAAAAAACAACGATACCTAGAGCCATCAAATTTTGAATAACGTAGTCCTCCACCCAAATATGAGCACCTAGAAGTCCAAATCTTGAATTCAGAATTTGTTTTACTATCTGTTTCGTATATTTTTTATTTAACTAATTTTGATTAAGGAATTCAATTATTTCAAAGTGAGCAAAGGCAACCTACTGTGGGGAATAAAATATTTTTATCTGTAGTGCGTGAGATTGTTTGTCGAAAATTCTAAAGATATGATGTTTTTAAGCATTTATTAGCCCAAAGGTTGGTTAGCTTAAATGTTCTGGAAATGTATATGTTTCTGTAAATGGAAAGAACGACCCCTTGGGCGTAATATAAAATCAGAAAGCTTTCAGGTTTTCTTTATGATTTTTTCAATTAATTAATTTTACTTTATTAAGAATTTTTATTTTTTATTAGCTATTTATATTTTAATAATGATCAGTAAAATCTATTATCAAGAAATCGCCTTTAAAAAATCTTTCTAAAAAGAATAAAACTGCCTTCCTCTTACAATTAAAATATATCTTTTAAACTTTTTATGAAGCTATTTTAAGTCTCCTCAAAACTTTCTCTGACTCTCTAGTCCGCTCTTTTCGTTTTTCAAATCGACTCTGTTAAATCC
>KK122455.1:234435-274520 GCA_000611955.2 Stegodyphus mimosarum | reverse complement strand
TAATATTTATATACATATATATATATATATATGTGCAAACTTCTTGACCAAAAAGGTCTCTACGTTCTTATACTACTTTCTATAAATTATATATACATATATAGGATATTTTTAGACACGCGTGTACGATTTTTTCTACAAGGTTTTATATGTTAAAAGTACATTCTTTTTAATTTCTTCAAATTTAACAGCTTCGTTACTTTGAGCAAGAGGGCCCCCAATTTTTGATTTTTTCGGTTGTGATATGGGACCAATAGTGTTTCAAAAATTAACTATAAATTATAATTAAAGATTTATGGTTTCATTCCCTCTCAAAAACTATTTTAAATTTAGTTTTCTGTAAATTTTAAATAACTGTTTTAGAAGTCTTGAGGCGTTTTAACAATATTTGTTACCTAGCTGCCTCTATTTATACTAGATAAATATTGTTTTGTATTAGTAGTATGTTTTTTGTTTTCTTCTACGCGTAGGGAAAAGGGGAGCCCAGTTGAGACGATTTCGATTTGTATTGAACGATTTAATATATTTTTAAGTTCAGTCAATTATTTTACACGGTTTTGTCTCAATTGGTCGTCAGTTGAAACGCGTGGAGGTAATATTTCAATAGAAGTGGCACGGTGCCTTTTCCCCTGAAGAGACAACTATGCAACTCTCAATGAAATATTGCCATTTTGTTCATTATATACCTAGTTTTATTGCAACTTCTCCTTTTCCCATTTTGCCAAAAATTACCTTGTTTTTATTGCAACTTCAGCTTTTCCCATTTTGCCAAAAAATTACAATTTTCAAGGCATTTTTTGAGTTATATTTTCTTGTGAATTTTTGCTTATGATTTTGAAGTTTTAAATGCATTATTTGAGTTATATTTTCTTGTAATTTTTGCTTATGATTTTGAAGTTTTAATTGTGTTTGTTATGTAACTTTGGCACTAACGTGCTTCTTCGAATAGGATTCAGAGGATTTAGGGTGTACTATAGCTTTTGCATTCTTACTTGTTAATAATAGTATAATATATATATATATATATATATTTAAATGTTTTGTGTGTGTGTATCATTGTGCGTGCGTGATGTAGTAGTTTTTGTGGAAGATGAAACCAATTCACTGTCTTTTGTTATGGTAGAGAAAAATTGCTGCTCAGATGACTGGAGGGAAAATCACAACTAACTTCGTCTTTAAAATACCAATTTAATTTTGAAAAACAAAAAAGTCTTCAGAAATATATTTTTGTTTAGTATGGTTAAATAACGTACAGATGTTAAGGATGCACACCTGGGATACTAAAAGGGTCCCACAATTTCTACATATGCAGTTCACATTTTAAGGAATAGAGAAGGAGAGCGAAGCGAGAGACGTGGTTTACTCAAGCAGCAGCAGCAGGCGAGAAAAACATAATGCATACTAACAGCGGTCATATTCATAGCCCGAAAGTCTTTGTGTTAATCCTAAGCAGCGACTAGAGCTAACGATTTCTCAGTGCACAGAAATTGTATGGAAAGAGCAACGTAACATGTTGCAGAGTGAAGTAGCAAAAGGTGTTCTCTGAAGCGGAGAAGTATTTAATTAAAATTTATGAATTTGAAAGTCTATTGCCAATTACGCTTATAATTGTCTTCCATAGTTTACACTTTGCATATGTATATACGCGTGTGAATGTAATATACACCCTGTCCACAACAGTTTTTCCCCACCTATATTTCGCAATCGATGGTCGTATACGTATTCTACCAGTTACGAAAACGTTTGAAATTACGCCAAGTATTCTTCTTTTGGTGTTGTAAAGTCTACGCAAATCGGTTTTGAAACAAATTGCAAAGACTAAGTTTTGTGACCAGGTGAATATTTAATTAAAATGTTTTTTTTTTTGTTATCTTTAAGAATGCAGCAAAATCTATGCAACAGTGAACTTTTAGCATAATATTAGTTAATCAAAATAAGTACGGGATGAATTTTATATATTATAAGTACAGCATAAAGGGAAAAACGTGTATTTCTGTATGTAATTGTGTAATTTTTTTGCGATATGTAATTTTGCTCTTTATTTAAGTCTGCTGTATAAAAAACTATGTTTTTTATAACCAAGTTATGTACTACATAATCATGTTATGTCTTATACAGTTAATTACATTATTCAGTGCCCATGTTGAATTGACAAAAGTAATATTCAAGAGTTTGAATGCAATGATCAATTTCGGAGTATAGCTCTAGACAGTTGCTGGATCCGCCGGATACCCCGATTAGTTCATGCATTAGATTAGTCTATGCACCCGATTAGCCGCCCGAGTGTCTGGACCTGCTCTCACATGTCACTGCACTTACCTTTAAGTAAATCTTTCACGGGAGTCACACCTCATTCTTCATATGGAGTACACAATTTTGTTAAATATAAGTACAGTTACAGGTGATAGGTAAAATTTTCTTTATGCATTTATTACTACATTTATTCCCAAATTCTTTCCTTTATACATTATTCTTAATGCATTTATTCCAAAATTTATCATACCAAGTTGTATTTAAATAAAAAAATATTTTATTGTCTAAATTTTAATTATTTTAATAAGCTCTAGTAACGGTTGTTGTGATGTTGAATTAACTTTATCACACTCACCTGTAAGTTCAGTTTGGATGCAGATTTTTTTAAATAAGGAAATTTTATGTAATTGAATAAAAAAATGCAGAATGGGCTTACATATCGTTTAATTCAAAATGGTTATGCATTGAAGATTCGTCGAATTAGAGCTTGGCAGTGTTATGAATATGTCATGTCGCTACGGAATCATGTTTCCGAGTGTTAGGCATTCATTTAGTTCATATGTACATTAAGAAATTAAAAAATAATATTAGTAGTAAAACTCCGGATTTAGATATGTCTGATTTAAGGGCAAATATCAGGAGCTTGATGTTTAGTATAAAGAGTAGAATGAAAGTAAACGGATGGCTTAAAAGAAAGAACATTTGGGCAAATTACAAAGAGCAGAGAGAGCTTGAATTATCTTAATCTTCGAAGAATCAACCGTATGATATATATATAGCCTGTAACAACAAACGTAAACTTAGGGGACTATCAAACTAAATGAAATTTCTATTCGGAGAGTTGATCAAACCTTCACCATATGGACTTCAGAGCCTGAAGAACTACGAGAGTACCACATCTCTGTATATCACATTGTTCAACATCATTCGCAAGCCACGGAAACACCATAACTGGGTTATCGAGGATTGAAAGTGAGTAAAGTGAAATGACAGTCTGGGATACAACTGCATCACGCTGGTTATTGGGCCAAGAATATGGAGCCAGACACATGAAGCCATGGATCCATTATTAAAGATTTTGGTGGCTCGATGCTGTACTAGGGTAGCTTTTCTTGTCAATAACAGGGACTTTTGTAAATGTAATAAGCCTGTTCATTGCATCCAAGTACGCACATATTGTTTTCAATCACTTACATCTCTTCATGCCTTTCATCTGGATGAAAATGAAAAGTAAAAAATGACAGCTGTTCTTATCAGAGATCCTGATAGGCTCAAAGTATTCCTGTAATTTTTTCCTGCCGAAATGGCCACCGTGAAGCTGAAACGTTTCCTAGGGATTGCGTTTGGGATGTTATGGAAAACGGCATGCAAGGACATCATTGAACATTGTGTAAGGATTTTAAGTTCAGTAACGTTTATTTTATTTTAAAACTTAACTATCATGTCTTATTTTCCACTTCCGGCCAGAATTAACGCGTAAATATGTTTATGCAAGTTGTACTTGCTAGCGCTTAAGTCTTTCAGTTGTGGCTTTTTGCCAAGAGAGTAGAAAGAAGGAAAGAGAGCTCTTTTGCTATGAGTCTTCACTCGAGCTTGCCATCAGTTACTGTCCCCTTTTAAGGCCAGAGGTTAACCCTCTTGAAAGTTAAAGACGTACTGTAGTTTTCCGCAGTTTGCGTACTACAGACGTAGTAATTTAAAAGGCTAGTCTTAGTGCTATTCATCTGTGTAAATATTAAAAGTAACTCTTATTTAAATTTTAGTTAGTTGGTAGTCTTATATTCTTTTACGTTCAGACCACAAGTGGTTGGTCTTTGTATCCCGGAGTTCGGGAATGCATGTAAAATCGATAAGCAAATAAAGAGTAATTTGAACCCACCTTATCTTTGTTGTATCATCTACACACGCACGAACATAGCTTTTATTAAGCTCCCGGTTCCTATTCAGGACCACAGTTATGTATGCAAAATCAACTAGAATTTACAGTAGTCATGATAACATTAGCTTCTTAACTGTTTTAACTGCTTTAGTGGAAATATAGGAGACATTTGGCAGGCGCTATTTTCTATAAAATTTCTGTTAATTTGTTGACCCTCTGTGGCATCTGATGGCATGTAATATCAAAGCCAAAAGAGCAGCAGATCGTCATAAATAACCCCATTTCAAAGCAGAATTTTGCTTTAAAAGAGAACGTAAAATTTGCATTCAAAGAAGTATGAAGTTATATTAAAGTTACATAATTCTACCAGCGCACTTTAGAGGTGTCTTTCTAGGAAGACTGTTACGTTCCCTTCTGTAGAGGGGTACTCTTCATTGAAAACACAGGTTTTAAGTATGTTTATCATGGAGAAAATCTCGAAAAAGACTAAACTGAATCTTGAATCACGAAAAGCGAATAAACTCCCAGGAACTTAAATTAACTCATAGATTCAATTTTTCGTCATTAGTTTGAGTATACCAGAGAATAATCTTATTATTTTCAATTTACTTCATTATTTTATAAGCATTTTATTTTTCGCCTTCAGAATGTTTTCGGTTAATGAATCAATAAGCATGATATGCTGCTAAACTGATGATGTTTTTTTTTTATAGATTATTTTTCCGGAATGTTTCCTGAAATTAGATTTAAACAAAATATCTTATTAGCTTGATTTAGTAATATTCTGAAAACTGTGTCCTGCAAGATAATTAAAATGGCTATTAGTATCATTAAAAATAAACTAGAAAATGATACACAATAAGATTTTCAAAAATTATTTCGTTATATTTACAGCTGGGATGGTGATACATATTACTTTGTTTTCCATATAGAAAAACGTGCGTGAAAGTTATTAAGCTGGGTATCTTAGAACTTTTCAATGCAAAAAGATATTCATCACACACGCAAAAAAAATATAAACAGCGTTTCCTTTCCCCTATTTTACAAATTTTTCTTAAATCATTGAGGTTGAAGAATAGAACTGAGGTTGATCCACATAACCAAAAGTAACTGTTCAAAATAATGACGTAAATCATCATAAATTATTGCAATTCCCATTCATTGCTGAAAATTTTAAAACACTTTCTTTTTAAGTATGTTTCAAATGACTATATGTTAGAAAAGCCCACATGTTTTCTATCAGAAACTACAATTACTGAAGATATAAAATGAGCGTTACAAGAAATTTGCCGGTTTTTATTATATTAGAAACTTCAGCTATTGAAGAAAATCTCTTAGAGATGAAAGGTTGTTTTACGTAGTGATAAATCTATTTCTGAAAGAGGATAACTCCTAACAAAAGCTTTTTCAGCCATCTCTGCAACATACATTTGCAGTACAATATCTTCAACCAAACCTCTGTTCAAAGAGCATGAAAGGACTTTCATCAATAATTTATTTTCCATCAATTCCACAACTTTGAGTCCTTTTTATATAGTTTGATACATACGGCACCATTATTTAGAGTACAGCTTACTCAACATATATTTTTTTAAATAGCAAGAAGTATTGGACAGAGTGGCATTTTAATAGAATTCATTCGACCCAAGTTACTGAAAAAGTGCTTTTTCGAGAAACGTGAACATCTCACTCAGTTTTGTAGAAATAGCTCTCAACAGGAAAAAGAACAAGCACGTGAATATAATATGACAGCATCCTTATTGCTGAAACTTAAAGTAAAATTTACTACTGACATGGACACTATTGAGAACAGCAAAAATTCAAAAACGCGTATACTGATGTAAAAGTCAAGCGCAGCAGCTTTAGAGAGTTATTCTACATTTTATATTTTTCCTTTAAAGACATGGATGACAAGGTCTGAAAATAGTTTTATTACAGACGTCGCTGTTCCATTTCAAAAGGTGTACTATAACTTACAAGTATATTTATGCACATATCTCGACTACGGATGATACATCAAACTACATATAAAAAAGTGAAGGAAGATTTTTATACGTAAGCACATTTTTATATAGTCTTGTCAAAAGCTGAACGACTTTTTTTTTTGTTCTATATTTTTTACTATAATTCTGTTTGTTTTCTTTCTGGAAGTAAAATGCGTTTTGTTTTCCTTTATAAATATATAAAAATACAATATACAAGTAAAATTTATAAGCATAACTCTCTCTTTTTAAACCTACGTATATGCATCGATTTGTGCTTATAAATAAATATACATACATAAACTGGTATACAAATGTATTTATACAGATAAAGTAAAACTTCGATTGACCACCCTGGATTTATCTGGAATTTGTCTGTTGGTGCCAAGTTAAAATAAATTAATTTTAATTTGCCGATTTAAATTTCTCTTATTGATTTACGTAATACAAAATAATAATATTTTGCTGGTCATCTGAAATACAGCACGGCCAAGGAGACTTGATATTTGTATCTTGATAGACCTCAGTAGGATATGCAAACCATTAACATTGCATCATTGCATGCAAAACGTGAGCGCCGGTAACACTACACAGATAGAAGTAATGCAAAAAAAATTGAGAGAGGGGAAAAATGGTTTACAGAGATATCTTGATAGGCTTCAATAGGACATGCAAATAACTAGCACTGCAGTATGTGTGATAGTCGTGAGCTCCAGTAACATCACAAAGTTAAGAGTATTGCAAAAAGAGAGAAAAATAGGTTGTTGACATCAAGACTCCTGATGGAAAATTCAAGCTATAATATTAGAACAGATGAGTGCAAGAGGGACAGGTGACAGGAGACGAAGGACGGGGACAATTGGTCTCTAACAAAGGTAAGCAGGTATATGTCTCACGCCCTCCACTATCTTCAACCGGCAGCTCCCGAGTCCCAGGAGGCCTGCCTCGGGAATGCATTTGCTTCTCTGTGAAGTTGCATGAACAAACAGGACCTGAATGATCTTACATGAAGGCGTTAACTGCATGAATATATAAGCATTAGCTATTAGAGCGCGTCGGTGATGCTTTAGGGCGCACATTCCGTAATTCTTAAATATAGCATTAAATACTAATAATAATACATATACATGCAAAATAATAATAATATATCAACTACTAATAATAATGCTAATAACAGGCATAATAATAATAATAATTCTTAAATGCATCAAATATGATCCGTCAATTAAATACATTAATACATTGGATACATGATAAATTACATGAATACATTAATTATGTACATGAGAGCTTGATTACGTTAAGACACTTAAGTACATTAAATCTATTTGCATTCATTATTTGAGACTTGTATTAATTGAGTACATACATGCGTTGATACAATAGGTACACGATTATATTATGAATACTGTTTATACATTTTAATACTAGTTATATACTTGAATACTTTTTTTCTGTTACATAAAAAATATATTTTTCATTTGCTTTTATTTACATATTTTGACTGTACGGGAAACATATTAAAAAAATTCTTATGTTTACGTTCATTTGAATGTTATCTAAAAGTGCAAGTCTTTTATTTACTTTTATTTTCATATCAACGCTATACAAAATGCAAAGTAACATTTATCCATATATGCACTATCGAATAAATATTTCCCCTTGTTTCAAATGTACTATCTAGCAAAAAAAATGCTCTCTCCTTCAGCTTCGAAATAGGTTTGAATTGCATCAAAAACAATTATTAGTTGCAAAATGCGTAGATAAATCCTTTTGAGATGCTGTTCAAGTTTCATGTTTCTTTTCTTTGAAATAATCTTTCCATGTTTATGATATTTTTGTATAAAATAACTATATCTTTGTTTTATTCAACCCATTGAAATACTACGTTCCACTGCCCACTTCCTTTTGAACAAACAAGGTCATATTGTTGCATTTTACTTAGTGACCTGTTAAACAGTTTTCAAAGCATTATTTTATCCCAGAAAGAAGAGAATTTTCAATGTATTATTCATCCACTGTTGCAAACGAAATTGTTTCTTTTAAATGGTAGGTAGAAGTCTATAATTTATTTCTCGTAATTCTTTTTCTAATTCTCTTGCTCATTTTACAGGTGTGTACAATACTTGTTAATGCTAGACCTTGCGAAACTTAATAATGACCCTGTCAGTTCATTTAGAATGCTTGCAACTATGTCACCCAGGGAAATGTACTTAAAACGGTATGGCTCAAAAATAGAATGTGTAATTGCGAAAAGTTTGAGAATTACCACTCTTCTCCGTATTATTATTATTATTTCCGAGCTTTTTAAATATAGGCTTTAGGTGTATTGCAAAGGAGTACGGCTTAGTGGGAGTTAAAATGTAGTGTCTTATAATCATATCAAAAGAAATGTTTTGTAAGATGTGCAAAGAAAGGGATGTAACACTTCAATGAAAGGATTTATCAAAATTATACCTTAGACAATTGTATTTTTCTTCAACAGAGTTAGGTGAAATGCACAATTAATTATGCATGTTAGATCGGTATTTTGCGTATTTAGTTACATTTGTTAACATATATAGAACAAAGTATTAAACAGTCATTCCATTGAATTTTATAGAAAAGAATATGATATGCGTGATATAAAGTTATATCTTGTATTCACTTAGCTCTTTTATTTATTCTTGGTGTTAAAAAAGCAACTTTGTTTCAGGGAAACTTAAATGTAAAGTTCTAGATCTGTTGTTATGAGAACTGGTTAATGTCTGTTATAGGTGTTAGTTCCAAGGTAATACATAACTGAACATCGTATACTCAGCACTAGGAAAGGTGTGGTCGATGTGGTCTGGAACCTTTCGGTGTGGTCTGGAACATATATGTCCCATGTGATCACCCATTTAATATTCCTCAAAGAAATGTAGTCTAACGTGTAGACGTAAGCTGGTTGCTTAATGCGGAACAGGGAATAGCAGATCCTGAACATTTATTTTCATATGGAACATTTATCCTGAACATTATGTGTTTTCTGCAGAGTCTGTTCACACATTTTTAGATGATTTACTATGGGACTCTTCATGTTGAATTTTGATGCAGACATCCTTGTAATCTCACTTGTTGTAGAAAACCTCAAGATAAAGAACGAATGTTTTTATAAAGCAGTTATTCCGATCAATTCTAAAGCAACCATTCAGCCTGTAGTTGTAAATCATGACACAGCTACTCAGATTATCTCAGAAATAAGACAAACCTTGACTTTATTTATAAATTTAACAAAATGATCGTTTTCAAATGGATCCCTTCACTTCTAGGTATCGAAGGTAATGAAAGGGCAGACTCACTAGTTACGAAAGAAACACTTGAGCCACAAGGCAGCAAACCACTTTCCTCCAGAGTCACTTAAAAAGCATATTTTTGAGAAATTAATGGAATTGGCATCCTTCCATCTAACTCTAAAATATGCTAGACTTGTAATTCGGGCATCATGGATGCATAGCATCTTTTTGTATGCCCAGAACAAGAAAACGAGTCTCAGAAACTTGCTGAGATGCAAATTATACTAGAATGCCAAACTTTCACGAACTCCTTGTAAAGAGTACATCCCTTATTTTCTTTTCCTTGTTGTTTAAATTTTTAGTCCAAAGGGGCTTTGTCCCCAAAGGACTATTGTTTTCGTTTTGCGATTTTGCATGGGAAACATTAAGTGTCGGTTCACTTTTCAAACTATTGCCACCAAATATTGCAGCTCTGTATTATATTTAAAGAAATTAAATGATGAAGAATGTGTATAAATGTATGTATATTTCTCGCATTGTGAAAAAACCGCGGTACCTAGAGCCATCGAATTTTGAATGACGTAGTCCTGCTGCTAATATGGGCATATGGAACCACAAATTTTAAATTTGGAATTTGTTTTATGACCGATTTCATAGTTTGTAATTCAAATTTCACGAAATTTTGGTTAACATACTCATGAATTTCAAAGCGAGAAATGGCAACGTTGTACAGAAAAAAACATTTTTATCTCCAACGCGTGAGACTGTGTATGGGAAATTCTAAAGATATGCTCAGTTTAATATTATTTTGCAATATTGTTCTTTAACTGAATTTTATGGTTTAAGTGCGAAGAACATGATATTTAATAAATAAAAGTAACACACAAAATGTTAAAAAAACGCCCCTTTGGACGTAATTTAAAATCTGAAAGGTTTCAGTTTTTTTTAATTATTTTTTAGCTTTTTATTTTTGTTCCTATTTTTATTTGGTTCTGGTTCTTTTTTTAAATGTTTGTTTTATTATATATCATTGTTCTTGAGTGATACTTGAGCTGTTTTATATGTTTGGACTAATCTTTCTAATAAAGCCATGTGTAACAATATTTTAAATGAATTTTATTATATCTACTGAAATATTTTACCTAACATTTTAGTGTTTTAATTATTCTGTTTCATAAATTGTATTCTTCACAATTTTTTCTACGCCTATTATGTAACTATTATTATTATTAAACTATTATGTAATTTCCAAGGGAATACGTTCTTTTGCAGTATCAAAAGAGATATATTATCGCACTATTCTTGAACAGCTTTAGGAAGTCCAAAGAAGCTCAAAGGTCGACGTTTAGACAATCCTCGTGTTAAAAGTCACAGTCAAGAAGCGTAAATATCCATAGGTGATACACCAAGATATTAGTAGGGATATGAGTGAAGGGTATGGGCTTGATACCCGTTTCTTGTTCCTTTTTTTAAGGAAGTTAAAAGTGGATTTTTGACGTGTGGCTGCTTGCTTTGTCTTGATGCAGTTCTACTAAGTTTTGGCACTGTAGGTTAAAAGAAGGGATTTCGTATTTGAAACTTGGGCATGAAATATATTCCTGATAATATGTGGAGTTGATAGTAACATTTTTCTCTGTTCTCTGTGTTTTGAATTTGCTGTTATATGGAAAAACAGCAACAATCACACATTTCTTTGAAATTAGATTTTTCGAAACTTGCTTTAAGATTTTTTTTATCCTCTTTGACGATAATAAATTGATTTGTTTTTATTGCAATCACTGAAATACAGACAAGATTCAACTATTGTAAAAAAGTTTTCCGTTTGTTTCCGTACTAATGTTTCTCATAAAGAATTCTGCAGCGTGTTCTCCGCTCGGCGATATGTCGTGGGGAAAAACGATGCACATTATATTTTTTCGTCTTTTTAAGATTCAAATCAGCATTAATCAACTTGCTTGCAATTTACACTGAGCATTTTAATGACTTTGCAACAGTCCTTTACATTGGCAAATTTTAACATTAAAGATTTTACATTAACAACATTCGAAAGATTTAGTTTCTTTCCTTAGAACTGCACTTCGAGCATTTTTTCCTCTTGAAGGTCAAACTTTGAACTTTTCTTTTTCCTTTCTCGTTGATAATATTACCTAAAGTAGCATTGTAGCGTAACAAAAAGGACAATGCAAAAAAAAAAAAAGAAAAAAAAGGACAGTTCTGTATCTTGCGTTCTACTGGGCCGATTAACGAAATTCAAATCGCGTTTTTCATGTCTCGAAAGCGAGACTTAGGATATGTATTAGTTTTATATATAGCATCATTCTAACATAGGTATTTTGACATAAAATCTATGTTTTTCCATATTTCGATTCTACGACTCAAATTATGCCTAAAAATTAAATTTTATAACATTTGGTGCGAAATTTACGGAGAAATTCATAAATTGGCGATTTTTTTTTCAGTTTGAGCCAAGAATAATTCACGTGGCGAAATTCTTAATATGTGGCAACCTATTTTCCTTCTCGTCCATTGTGAAGCGGAGGAAAAAATGTCACATCGTTCCTGCCTTTTTACATTGTGGGTAAGAGGACAAAAAGTCACATCGTTCTACTTTCAAATAATTTTAACAAAGTGCTTAAACCACATTTTCGTTATTATCGCTTTCAACAAATATGCCAAATTTCAAAACGCGCCAATATATAAATTCACGTATACCTTCGGTAATATTGAATAAAAAGCTCTCATTTTTTACGAGTATGTTTAGAAATAAATCTAGTTTAAGATGATTGCAAAAATTTTATAGGTTATCATTCAAAATGTTTTTCCAAAAATTTATAAAAGTTATTTAAAAATACAAATTTTAAAAATAAGTCATAAAAAATGGGGGAATTTTGTTTGGAATGAAACTAAATTTCGAATTGTTTAAGAAGAAATCACATAAGTTTCATAAGAAAAGAGATATTAATAAATATATATTAAATTCACATAACATTGAGGAATTTTAAAATTTTGAAGGCTAATTTTTGAAAAACTACTCGTGCGATTTTTTTGAAACTTGGCAGTTTGGCATAAATTTGAGTTGCAAAATCGAAATATGAAAAAAAATTGTCATGTCATTTCAGAAAAAGTCCGATGTTGAGTCAAAATACCTATATTTGAACAATGCTATAAATAAATCTAGTACACTTTTTTTTTGCGCAGTGTGCATCGAGAAACCATCGGTTTCACAGCATTTTTTAATAACTAGATAGGAATAAATTTCTTCAGAAGGAGCACAGATGTATCCTTCCATCCATTTAGTTTTAAAGCGCCATTTTGCATAAAAAGAAAGCTGTCAAGTAGCAGACGATAATTTACAGTTTCAAAAACATAGTAAAAGTTTAAAAAAAAATTCAAAGCAGGCGACATGTTTTTTATAGCAAAGCAAAATCATTTAAAAAATATGTGAACAGCCTGTGTTCCTTGTTGGTTGCATGACTTACAAATGGGTTACATTGCTTGAAACATTAGTCTACACTGCACACAAAAAATTTTAACTATGAATAGTCTGTATCGCCATTAAAATTGCATAATAATTCTCTAAGGTTGGTGGGTGAAAGTCATTGTTATCTTACAAGCTGGAAAAAGCGAGCTCCTGGATTTTGAAAAAAATAGTCTTACAAAATCCTTTACTAATAAGAAAATAGTTTGGTATTGTTTATGTGATTACGGCAAAGCCTTCAGCTACCTGCCTGAGAGAGAGATGCCTTCGTGGAGAACTTTCTAAGGGAAACAGACTCGTATAGACATTACACTTGCGGGAAACCACGAAAATGCCTATACAACCATCAACGTGCGCGGGATTCCAACATCGGACTGAACTACCAGTGGATAACGACTTTACCGCTCGCCCGCTGGCGGGCAATATGAGAATGAATGGTTTAGTTAGAACAAGTCAAAAACAGGCTAGTTGTCAAGCGGCTGGCTGTGAATATTAAGGGCCCAAAATTAAATTTAGTTCTTAAAATAATTTTGGTATAAGGCCCTACTTATATTAATTTTTAATTACATGGTATCACTGCGCTTAGTGCGAAGTAATAAACTTTCTTTTGGTATAACTCAACTATTTTGTTAACCTCGGCACGGGCAACATTCTACACTGATTCATTTAAATTCGGTTGTGTTTTACTCAAAGCCTGACTAGACAATGATTTATGCTGATTATATTTTTACTGACACTCTCAGTAAGTAGTAGTAACTGAATGCTTTGAATCATCAAATTACATAGCTTGATTGAAAGCCTCAATACTTTGCTGTTATCAAGTTAATTATTTATTCGTTGATTCACATAGTAAATTCTGGGAAGTTAACCTGAACAGTGATGAAAGATTATAATAGGTGTAGTTCAAGAAGTAGTAGTACATTTCGCAAAAGTTATTTTAGCAGAACTTCAGGTAATTAAAGTTAATTTAGAACTATTAATCTCTGTTATTAAGTAATAAAAATATGTATGTATGCATGTATGCATGTTCCTCGTATTGTGGTAAAGCGGTTTCTGTATCCACTTAATCTGGACGAGGCATAATTCTTTCGCCGGAGCATGGGCACCTCGAAGACCAAATTCAAAATTGATATTTTTAGTCCAAAGGGGCTTTGCCCTTGTTCACTTTTTAAACTGTTGCCACCAAATATTGCAGCCCTATATTATATTTAAAGAAATTGCATAATGAAGAATGTGCATAAATGTATGTATGTTTCTCGCACTGTGATAAAACGACGGTACCTAGAGAATTTCCGATACACAGTCTCGCATCTGGAGATAAAAATATTTATTTTTCCGCACAGTATTGCCAATCCTAGCTTTAAAATCATTGAGTTTGTTAATAAAAAATTCGTAAAAGTGTTACAAAATAAGAAATCGATATTAAAATAAATTTTAAATTCCAAATTCGGGCTTCCAGATGCCCATACTCAAAGAAGATTACATTATTCAAAATTTGATGGCTCTAAACACCGTTGTTTTATCTCAATGCAAAAAACATACATACATTTATGCATATTTTTCATTATTTAATTTCTTTAAGTATATCACTGGGCGATAATATTTGGTGGCAACAATTTGAAAAGTGAATCTACATTTATAGTAATCAACGCAAAAAGCCAAAATGAAATTAATAATCCTCCTAGGCTGACGGCCTTTGGGCTTAAAAAAATCTGAAATGTTTTAGATTTTAAATTACATTCGAAATTTGAAATGATTCAGATTTTAAATTACATTCAAAGGGACTTTTTTTAACATTTTGTGTGTTACCTTTATTTATTAAATATCATGTTCTTCGCCCTTAAACCATAAAATTCAGTTGAAGAACAATATTGCAAAATAATATTAATTTGAGCATACCTTTAGAATTTCCTATACACAGTCTCACGCGTTGGAAATAAAAATGTTTTTTTCTGTACAACGTTGCCATTGCTCGCTTTGAAATCCTTGACTTTGTTAATGAAAAATTCGTGAAAGTTTTACAAAATATCAAATTGATTATGAAACAAATTCCAAATTTCAAGCTTGGGCTTCCAGATGCCCATATTTGCAGCAGTATTATGTCATTGAAAATTCGATGGCTCTAGGTACCGTCGTTTTATCACAATGCGAGAAACATACACACATTTATGCACATTCTTCATCATTTAATTTCTTTAAATATAATACATAGGTGCAATATTTGGTGGCAACAGTTTGAAAAGTGAACTGGCATTTAATGTTTCCGACGCAAAATTGGAAAACGAAAACAATTGTCCGTCAGGGACAAGGCCCCTTTGTACTAGGAAAAAAAAATCAGATTTTGAAGGTTGCCTAAAAGGGTTTCTTAAGGTTTTTAATGCTATCAGTGAACTCGCAGTCTACCAGTCAGCTAATGTACTTGCTTTTACTAACCCATTTTTTTTAGATTTATTATTAAGCATCGTTTTCTTCGCACTTGCGCCACATACAGTTCAAGAATAAATCAGAAAATTTGGAAATGTTGTATAATAGCATATGTTTCATTCTTTTCTCATCTCGTAATATAAACGTTATATTTTCTTAATAAGACGGCAAAAAAATTTCTTTTGTGATTTAATTATTAACTTTTTATGTATTAAATTTATCTATAAAATTGTAAGTTTTTTCACATTTACGCCACGCAAAATTCAATTACGAATAGCATAAATTTAGAATTATTGGTGGAGTGTCAGAGGATGGTTCGAGTGTCAGATAGACATCTTTGAAAATTAGCCTCTCACGTAGGCAGCCGTCTAAAATAGGGTGAGAAAAAAATATTCTTAAGGACTGCTTTTATTGGTTTTAAACAGTAGTTTGAGCTTCATGCTGCACATATTCGGGTGGAGAACTACGATATTCAAAACTGGATTGTTCTAGGTAACTGTATTTCCTCTCATCGCGACAAACACACACACACACATATATATATATATATGTAGATTCGTCATTATAACGACAGGCATCTATAATTTCGAGCTAGGTTTTTCAATTTTTTGCAATTAATATATTCGACGTATAATGATCACCCACTTCTTCACGGAGGAAAAAAATATATACATGTACAATGCTCTTATCTTTTGAGATCACTTAGTCGAAGATTTGTTGTAGCCTTTCGAACAATGGTACCCAATTAATAAGCGGTAAGAGGAACAATTTGTGTTTGCATTAAATGCTTGTAGGAGTAAATATTCCTGCAGAGAGCGTGGACTGTATTCAATGCAAATGTCCAAAAGAATGTTATTGCAAGATTTCGAGAGAGGAAGGATATAATTTGGGGTAAGAATGCACTTCCAACCTGAATGAATTCTTAGAATTAGGAGTTAGATGTTTTCTCCTGCTGTAGTCATTTGAAGCCATGATTTTGAAGTGAAAATCGAAGGCTTTAGGGAATCGTTTTTCCTTAGTTGGAATACAGTTAGTCTGCTGTTCCTTTTAGTAGGAAATATGGCTCCCGCGAAATGAAACAAACTCAGTGCTGGTTTCAAATGCAAAGGCAATAATTTTGCGGAAAAAAAGAAATTGAAATTGTGCTGCAGCAAGGGTGTTTGGTGTTGACGAAAGATGGAACAGATGATGATGATGATTTATTTGTGGATCAGAGTAACAATAATGGTGAAATGTGAACAGAATTCGGTGATGTGCCTGAAGATACAACGGAAGGCGAAGATGATCAACTTTTTATGTTGTCCTCGAAAATTAAAATTTTTATGGTTATAAGGTATGTCATTTCTTTTAAATAAACAGCATTTGTGTACAACATGCAGAAATCTAATTTTTATGTTCATTTCCTTTTTTTAGATTTATTATTTGTATACCCGACGTGTAACGCGCCCCCATAGATCTCAATCCTTTTCTATGTTGAAAACGAGCGTTATAAGCCATAACATACGGTACATATTTCATATATATATATATATATATGAAATGTTGGTTTTCTCATACATTATTGGTGTTGTGCAGCCGGGGCAACAAGAAAGAGACAAGTTTTGGAATAATAATTGATACGTTTATTTTAGCATCCACCTCCCAATGTATGTATGTACATAAAAATTTTAAAAATCCATATCTCTGTCCATCGAGTAGTAGCCGTATTTATAGAATTGAGTACTCATCCAGGTACTCATGGATGAGACTGGATGAGACTGGACTGACTGGATGAGTACGCCATGGTACTCATCCAGTCAGCGGTATTAATTGAGATCACGAGGTGACGCTATCTTCTCAATAAGAGTGTTCTATAAGGACTTTATGCAATACTAGCCGCTATGCGGCCAGCCTTCGTCTGGCTTTTAAACGTATTGGAAAAATGCCTAAAAGACACACCTGGGACCTATGGCCGCGTAAGTTCTTCCAACTTTTTTCTCTTTGTTAAGATTCCAACCCTCCTTTGTATAGGGCCCTGATGTATCTCCAGAAAAACATATACATCTTGAATTTTTAGCAAATTAATTGCATGAGATGTGCATTAAACATTTGTTAAAGCATATTTTATATCCCCGTTCTTAAGCACCACCATGACAACACAAAAAATTATATAAAAATTCTACAATAAAATTAAAATTTTTTAAACATTTTCTCACTCGATAGTTTGAATGATCCTTTTTCTGAAATTTTGAAATGTTATGATACTTTAGGTAATCTTCTGAGGAAATGTGCCAGCAGTCACATCGCAGCCATTTAACTTGTAAATCAAAGTCTTTGAGCTTCGTTTTAGGCATAGAATGATTTTAAGCAAGCATTTTATAAAGTGTTTTTTACTCGATAGTTTGAACGATTCTTTTTCTGAAATTTTAAAATGTTATGCTACTTTAAGTAATCTTCTGAGAAAATGTGTCAGCAGTCACATCGCAGCCATTTAACTTTAAGAAATACGATGAAAAATTGTTGCCAAACAGAAATTTTTAAAAGAATGAAACTATTCAAAATGATGCAATTTCATCAAAATTCTATCAATAACAATAAGAAAGGAAAATTGTTGCCAAAACTACATTTTAAAATATCTGAGATGTGAGAATTGTATTCGGAAGCTTCATTTAAAAAATTTTAAAAAAATACAAAATACTATTATTTTTCCAAAATTCTTTTTTTTAAAGGAGTCGAAAGGATTACCGTTCAACGTGTCCAAAAATCAAAGGAAAATAAACAGCACATTTTTTAAAATAAGTTTTTTTTAAAAAATATTCCGCCGAAAAGGTGTTAAGCTCACCTTCCTAAATAAATTCGTATTTAATCGATTTATTGAAATACGAAATTTGATTTAAGTTCGTAAAATAGCTAAGTGTCTACGCTTCACAACGATGTAAAAATGAAATGTATAGAGTGAAATTTCGCTTTCCTGTAGCCCATTATGTCTCAAAATGAAGCGATTTGGTCACAAAACATAAAATAAAAAAATTCTAATTCTAATTTCGAAAAAATCGCTTCGAGGTGCACTGGCTCTTCTGTAGATACACTTATGTACCACATTTCATGGCCCTGGGTCTATTAGCTTACTCGCAACACGAACGAAAGACACACACAGACTCTTTGTTTTATTATGTGTAGAGATAGCAGATTTATGAATTTGGCGATTTGGCGGACGCCAAGAGGTTAATATAATTTATAAGAAAGAATGGACTTCCCCAAAAAATAGGAACAGGGATGCAATTTAGGTAGAGAATCGCCAACATGTTATATCATTAAAATTTAATTTAATTGATTTAAAAGTATCATTACATACATATGTTTGTGTGTATATATATATAGAGAGAGTGAGACAGAGATAGGTATAGATATAGATATATTTAATAATAACTATTTTATACGACTGGCTCGTGCGTAAATGGCTAATATCTGAAAAGATTAAATAAATTATCATTAAAACATATATGTATTTTTCCAGTTTTAAGTACTTCACGAAGTTAGATTTATTCAAGTTATATTTTCTTTAATCGACGTATTTTAGAATTTAACAGCATAAGGGAAAAATATTGTTAAATAATTAGTCTAACCTTACAATATTTTAGCTAGTAATTACGTATGAAAGAGTTTTCACATATTCCTATTCTCTACATATTAAAATGACATTATTTAACTCTGTTTCACTTTTTTCCTAGCAAAGGATTCTATATTTTAACGGAATATTGCCGTATTTCTATTCCCTTTTACTTTCGCTTAATATAATGTTTTTGTTTTGTTATGTGAAGCATTAGTTTCTTTGATATTTCCTTAATACCATAAGTTTGGATTAAAAGAAAATTTGGCAACATAACCAAAAAAGAAAATCGACAAAATATTCTCGCAAATATAGAAGTTAATAATCCTAAATAATTTCTAAAGATGAAAATTTCTTCTTTAAGTCATATTCTAAAGACGAAATCATTTGCGTGATGAGTTTGAAAAAGTTTTCATGAAGAGCTTAATTCCGCTCTAGAATAAATACTAGACGACAAATGGAAAACGTCTCAACGGTAAATGGTTAAATAAAGGATAAATGCAACAAAGTAATTATGAATTAGCTTTAGTTCAGAGCTTTAGAAATGATAAATATATACTATAAAACTTTTACGTTTATAATACAGGCTTCAAAATAATAAATAATCTTTACCTTACAGAAAACTGAACAATAAAGGTAACCAGAATCAACTCTTCCTGAAAAATGTTTCGTTATTAATTGTGGAAATTCGTCAGATGTTGCTGGTAATGTCTATTATTAAACGATGACGCATGTGTGTGTGTGTGTGTGCGTGCGTGCATGCGTGTGTGTGTGTGTGCGTTCGTGCGTGCGTGTGTGCGCGCGCATGTGCGTGTGTGTGCGTGCGTGCATGCATGCATGCGTATGTATGCATGTACATGCACGCACGCATGTATGTACGCACGCACGCACGCATGTATGTACGTACGTACGCACGCACGCATGTATGTACGCACGCACGCACGCATGTATGTACGCACGCACGCACGCGTGTATGTACGCACGCACGCATGCATGTATGTACGCACGCATGTATGTATGTATGTACGAACATATGTACGAACGTATGTATGTATGTATGTATGTTCCTCGCATTGCGAAAAAATGGCAGTATTTATAGCCACCAGATTTTGAATACACGTAGCCCACCACCCCGATATTTGCAGCTTGGAACTATAATTTTAAATATCGAATTTGTTCTATTATTTATTTCGTATTTTGTAAACCGCTGATGAATTTCTGATTAAAAAACTCAACGATTTCAAAGCGAGCAGTGGCGTCAGTGTTCAAAATACAACATTTTTATCTCCAGCGCCCTAGACTGTTGCCATTCTAAAAATATAAGATATTTATCTTTCAATTTTTATTAACAAACTCGGCCTTGTGTAAGTATGCGTTGCTGCGGCCTGAAATAAAATACTTCTATCTTCCACGAGCCAGCGTTTTGCCATTCACCAAAGCCTAAAATACTTTCAAATTTAATCTGGAATTTTATTTATCTGAAAATGGAGTTTTTAATATACTAAGCGATTTGAATGCAATAAACCCAGTTCTTAAGAATACATTTTTCTACTTCTTAATGTGTTTGATGTGCACCTCGAAGACAGAAATATGAATTTGTGTTTTGTTCGTTTCATATTATATCCGATGCTATTCTGAATAAAAATTTAACTGTATGAACTTCTGCCTTAGCATCCTGCACAGTGTAAGACATTCATGTTTCATCAAAGTTTATCAGAAAATTCGGCGACATCAAAGAAACGTATTACAACTTCGGCTACTTAAATTCGAAATTTATTGCAGGCAAAACGCAACATATGTGGCTTTGGAAATTAATCGCAGCGTTGCAAAACGTCAAACACCTAGAGTCACAAAATATGAATACATGTTGTCTTCCATCCGAGCATGCGCAACTCTAGGCTGAAATTTTGAATTTAAAATTTGGCTTTTTATTTATTCATATATTGTGGAAAATTAATGAGTTTTAAATTAAAAAGTCGGTGACACAAAAGAAGAATTGTCACTCAACAAAAAGCATTTGTCTTTCGAATTTAATCAATAAACTCAGAATTAACCCTGTAATCCTGTTTTTTCAGCTATGCTTTACACTCTTGAGGCTTTTCATGTTACATTATAAAAAGATACTTTTAAAGTTTATATATTTTTTCATTAAAATTATTTGCATATATACAAAATTCGTAAACGCAATACAAAACTTTGCGAGCAAAAGAATGCAATTATTACCCGAAAAAAGATGCAACTCTTTACAATAAGGAAATAGTTTCACATTTCTCCATTATATATATAGATATCCGTCAAATATTATAACACTTCACTCAAATCAATTTCCAAAAGTTATCTGCCATTATAAAGTGTTAATGTTTAAACATCTTTATCCGTGCTTGGTGGTTTTAAATCGTAAAATCAAATCAATGATAAGAAACTAAATCAAATTAGAGAATTCATTCAAACGAGAACATTTGATATTCAATTTCGCTGAAAGATAAACATTAATAAGGATAAGAATCTCAAAGCAAAATGGGATCATGGAACGTAATACAACTAGTCGAGTTTAGAAACAAACTTTTGAAAGGAATTTTAAGAAGCAAATTCAAAAGTTTCAGAAAGGGAATAGGAGGACTTATATTGTAGCAGAGAGACATATTTGCTTCACTTAACAAGCATAAAATTAATGAAATACTGTTCAGAAACTTGCTTTTGGGAGCAGGTGCTAAAGAGGAATCCAGACGCTTTGTTTTAAACAAAGACATCAAAGTAAACCCAAGTTGAAAAGAAGACTGAATTTACTGAGGATTTCATGAAACTCATTATCTATGCTGAAAGCCTAAAAATATAAATCATCATCATTTTGAACCTTGCGAATTTGAGTTATTTTTACAGTGTTAAACCATGAACCATGAACCACACTTTATGAATTCTGTACTTCACGAACTCTATGAACTCTGTATTTTTACAGAATACTTATTAATGCACTGATTAGCAGCATGCCTTTTATATTATTAGTATATTTGTTTTTAGTTTTGAAAAGTTAGCTCGCCATTAAAATCTTGCTCTAACTTTACGAATTCTGTACTTCACGAACTCTATGAACTCTGTATTTTCACAGAATGCTTATTAATGCATTGATTAGTAGCATGCTTTTTATATTATTAGTATATTTGTTTTTAGGTTTGAAAAGTAAGCTCGGCTTTGTTTCTGAAATAATGTATGTGATTTTGCACCAGCCTCTGTAGTAGTATTTTAACTCCTTTTTCATAGGATTCCTCTTTTCATTATTTTTCCATATTGCTTGAATCTTAAAAGTGCCACCGAATTTCCGAATGTCCTTCAGGGTTAAATAATCTGCAAGTTAAGCACTTAAGTATTGGCCAAATCCATCCGTCTAAGTCTGTCTTTCTTTCTCTAAGTACCGATAACGCTGGCCAGAGTGCACTACAGAAGAGATTCCAATTACCCCGGCGGAAAAGAAGAAGCTTCTTTCTAGTTTTGATGAAGACCATCCCAATGGATTTAAAAGATTTTCATGACTTTTCTCCTATTATCAACAGTTCAAATGGACTTTGGTATCGACAATATTTTAAGTGCCCCAGTGTCGTAAAGTCATAGCCATGTCTAATGTGACTCTTACTGAAGGCCCTGGGTTGGAATCAGAGAAAAGACAGGTGACAGGTGGCGGAGGACGGGGACACATGGTGTCTAACAAAGGTAAGCAGGTATATGTCCCACGCCCTCCACTATCTTGAACCGGCAGCTCCCGAGTCCCAAGAGGCCTGCCTCGAGAATGTATTTGCTTCTTTATAAGTCCCTTTATTGGAGGCAATGGTGTCTCACCTATTAGAAGCCTTCATAATAAAGTGACTTTTGTTTCTGGTTTCAATAGCGGTCAAAGCATATAACGACTAGTGTTCGCCATTAGAAAAAAGGGCACAAAATCATTGTTCACTTACAGGCAATAATGACTTTTCTGGGCTTCGAACCCGGTCTTTAAGGTATCAATGCTGACTTCTCTATCATCTTGCAAGCAAACAGTTGAATTGCCGAATTTAAGCTGTTAACCGAGGAATAAAATTTTGTGAAACTCATTTCACATTGGGGCATTTTTTTTCAGCAGTGATAAGTAATGTCATCACACCTCTAGTAATACAAGAAACTTGTTTTTAATATATTACTTATGAGTTACTGATTACTTGTTACGTGATAGTCTTTTTTTTTTGGAGATTTCTAATACTAGAACATTTTCAGAAAGTTAAAAAAATTCTCAGGTACATTATATATAGCCTGTTTTTAAAGCGTACTTTGGTTAGTAAAGTGCTTTGTAAGCCAATACGATTGCCATTATTCTTTCGTTTTAGAAAGAATGTTTTTTTCGGTATATTAGTCATAAACTGCAGTTATTGCCAAACTACGGCATTGTAATAACAGTTTGTAATGTTAGGTTCCGATAAAAATATTTTAAGGATATCATTTCCCACTGCGGTGTTGTGATGGGATTCTTTATTTTATTTTATTTTTTTAATTCTTTTCATTAAACAGTATCTGCTCTTACGTAATAAGCTGACATTTTTAGTCGTAAATAATTGAAAGCGGTAAACAGTGCAACAAATAAGTATTAGGAAATATAAAGTTACATATCAGTAGAATGTATCCTTAGGACATTAAGTATACACCAAAAATTATTTTCAGGTTTATCAACGGGGATAGCTATTTGTTACTATGTATTAAATACCTAAGCTTCTACGGTATTTCTCCAGCCTTCTTAGGATGCCTTCGTGGTGTAGTGGTCAGCACGCTCCGTGCGTATTCGAAAGGTCCGTGGTTGGAGTCCCAGTGAGGGCATTGCTCATTTTTTATGTCTTCTGTTTCGAAATAACATTATGTCTCTTCAATGGCGCCCGAACTACAAAAGGCGGTGGATGATGACTCTCCACCACCAGGATTTGGCGAATGGGTCCTTTATCCCCAGTCGACCTTTAATAGGAGGAATATATGAGGTATTCCTTCGTGGTGTAATGGTCAAGCACACTCGGCGTATTCCAGAGGTCCTTGGTTGGAGTCCCGGAGGGGCATTGTTCATTTCCATCACTTTTGCTTTCAAAAAAATACCTAATGTCTCTACAAGCCCAGTTAATGATTGGAAATTTGTTATGAAATATAATTTTATTATGAATAATTCTTTTAAATATTCTTCAAATTTAGAGTATTTCATGGAATATATTTAGCTAATTCCTGATAAAAAATCTTCAGAATATATATATATTCTTTTCACATTTTGCTGAAAAGTTTTATACCGTAATATATATCTCTTTTATATTTTGTTTAGGTCTACAGTTTTATACTGATTATTCTAAATTGCTTCACATCCTAAGTTTCCAACTCTAGCTTTTGTGTGGCAAAAACTCCGTAAAAGGTTATGTAAGCCAAAACTCGTATAATGCTCCAGTGCGCAGCTTAGAATATTGCAAAAGGAAGATCATATAATTACTATGCGGTGCGTTAAGTCTAGGTAGTAGTCTGAGAAATCTTAAGCTGAAAGTTATCACAACTTTGTTTCTTAGAATGCAGATATTTTCTCGTGATAATTCTTGTGCTATGAATACATGTTACCGACTTCCATTATTAAAAATTCTGATATGTTGCAACTACTCGCAGTCTTGAAACGTCTATATAAATTTTATGTATTAGACAATGCTTATTGAGATAATATTATTTCTCATAATAAAATATAAGTAATATAAAGTAAAATAAAGGATTCTTGATCGCATTTATATTTTGTTCATGCTAAGTTTTCGTTCTGGGCATTGAAATACTTCAGAAGAAATATAATATTTCTTCATTAATAAACTAAGCACAGAACTTAATTTCTATGCTGATTAACAATCAGGTAGACTAATTAAATTACGAAAATTGTTTTAATTAATTTATATTAATTTTATTTTTTGTATTATTTTCATTTAATTTTAACACCATGTTGAATACCTTTATTTGTAATTAATTTTCTTGTAAATTGAGATCTAATTATACATCTCTTTAGATTTATTGATCTAAAGCCTAAGCATTTTAATTCCTTGTCAGATGTAAAAAGGATGTATTGTAATCTCGAAAAATTTCGGGTATCGTATTTCGACGAAAATATATATTTTGACCTCTATCGAATGCAAGTTAACGGTGTTTTTTCTTAATATGTGAATGTAAGGACAGAATAAACGAATCTTTTCTCCCAAAAAAGTTATAAAATTGATTTAAAATGGATTTTGAAAAGATTTTCTCGTGACATCTGTACGTACGCACGTATCTATGTATGAATGTCCTATAACTCAAAAACAAGTAACCTCAGAAATTTGAAACATTTATTACACGGGGAAGAGGGCATGTGGATGTGTAAGGTTTTAGTTAAACTAACAAAGTTTTATTTTAATTTAAATCTTTCTATCTCTTCTCATGTTTCAACTTCCCGTTAGAAGAAGCGCGCGTTTTCAGCTTATGCTAATTTGAAGTGGAGCCAAGTGCTATTTAAGCAAAAGGTAGAAACCTCTCAGTATGAGAGAGCTTTTAGTCTCTGATCACGGTCATTCTATTCGACATTCGCTTGACCAGCTAGCAGTAAAATTCTAAGCCATAGTGCTTGCTACGTGTTTGCTAGTATTAGTAATTCTTGTGCGCTAGTATTTTATTCAAGTGCGCTGGTATTAGTAATTCTTGCTAAGCACCATTTAGTTAGAGGCCAACTCCGCGTACAGCTCTGTGAGCAAAGATTAATTTAATTTCTATTTAGCTTTAGTTTAAATTTATCTGATTGTTCATTTAGACCCAAGTGTGGTCTTTTTACTTTATGTATCTCTCCCGAGTTGGGAAGTAGTTGTAAATAATATTGATTTAATAGAAGAGGATTTTAAATCCCTTTCAAGTGCAGTTATTCTACCACTTAATCACAGTATCTACCACCAGAACATAGCTTCATTCAGCTCCCTGTTCCAGATTAGGACTTAAGGGCTTTAAGGAGTTTCACAAAGATGTTTTCCAAGACTATGCACAGAACACTCAGTCCTGACACTGGCGCCCGAACTAAAAAGGTGGTGGGTGATGATTCTCCACGAAAGCGATTTGGCGATTGGGTCCCCAAAACCCCAGTCGCCCTTTAAAAGGAGGAGTATATAAGGTATTTCTCCCGCTTTCTTTGCATGCCTTCGTGGTGTAGTGGTCTGCATGCTCGACGCGTAACCGAGAGGTCCGTGGTTCGATTCCCGGCGAAGGCGTTGCACAGTTTTTATGTCTCTTGCTTCGAAATAACCTAATGTCTCTACAGATGTGCACATCTTTTTTTGGTTGCAATCGGCCGTAAAAAAAGTATACAAATATACGTACACATATATATATATATATATAACAGAGGTCATATATACACTGGTGTGCAAAAATTAAGGACGAAGTCGAAAAATTAGCATATCAGCTGAACGAAGAGGCAGAGCGGACAGAAAGACCAATCAGGAGATTAAGTAAGGTGATGTACGGTAGCACATGCGCAGATATGCAGGTAGACGTAATGGGGGAGTGTCTGAGTAGTATAAAGCATGTTGTCGGTGTAAGATCAGTATTTCTGAGAGATTGCACGCATTATAGCAGTTAAAATAACACCGAGTTGCTGCCTCAGCGAGAAATGGCGAATAATCAATCTGTTAGACGACATCTGGATGCTTTTACCCGAGGTCGAATCATTGGGAAGTTGGAGGAAGACCGCAGTGTGACAAGTGGGGCTGCAGAGTTCGGAATTGCTCACAGCATCGTTTCACGACTTTGGAGACAATTTCAAACTACAGGAACAGCTATCCGGGGGTTTAGTAGTGGTCGTCCACGAGGAACCACACCCGCAGATGACCGGTATATTGCCTTACAGGCCAGAAGAAACAGGCGGCAGACAGCGGGAGAAATCGCTAGACACACGACACAGGCGACTGGACGACCGATATCGCGTTTTACCGTGGCCAGAAGACTGCGCGATGGTGGTCTGTTTCCACGACGCCCTGTACGGTGTGTACTTCTAACGCCTGCCCATCAGAGAAAGCGTTCTCTGTGGCGCAGGGAACACCGGAATTGGAGAGACAATGAATGGGGACGAGTACTCTTTACAGATGAGAGCAGATTTAGTCTGAGTTGCGATTCTAGACACATACACATCTGGACAGAGCGGGGAACACGCAATAACCCCTTCAACATCATTAAAAGGGACTGTTTTGGAGGTCGCGGAGTTCTCGTTCGAGCAGACATAATGCTTGGTAGCCGGACCGACCTTCATATCTCCCAAGGAGGTTCGTCACCTGGGACTGCTATTGTAACGAGGTTCTTCTTCCTTACATGCGTCTTTTCACAAGGGCTATGGGTCCTCAGTTCCTCTTCGTGGACGACAACGCTCCACCTCATCGCACAGTTACTGTCGAAGAGCTGTTGGAGAGTGAAGATATTGAACACATGGATTGGTCGGCAAGGTCTCTGGATCTAAATCCCGTCAAGCATGTACGGAACTTACTAGGGAGACCCGTGGCAGCACGTAACTTATCGCCAGTAACGATTCCTAAAACTGCGATTGGTGCTACAAGAGGAACGAGCAGCAGTGTCTCAACAGCTCATTAACAACCACATATCCAGCATGCATAAATGATGTGAAACCTGCCTAGCAGTCAGGGGAGATCATATGCCCTATTAAAGACCGGATGTTTCTTGCTGGACACCCATCACAGGGATGTTTCAGCCTTCAGTCGCATTACGCTCCATGCTACTTTTTCAATAAAGCTTCTTTTTATCCCTCTGATTTCTCTTTTAGTAAGTGTTGCTTACATTACTCGTCCTTACGTATTGGGGATCTTACGGTATTAAATGTGATGATTTGGAAAGCTTTTGTACGAAGTTATATTGAAAAAACCGTCTCGTCCTTAATTTTTGTACACCAGTGTATATAACGGAGTGAATATATATATAAAAGAGTGATTACTCGTCTCAGTGAGCTCAGTCTCAGCGGCTAAGACTAACTATTTTTGCCATAGTGGCCATATTTGTTTGCATTTGAAACGTAGCTCAATAGTTGATTTGTTGCCAATCTATGGAAACTAAGTTTCGCAACAACAAAAATAAAGCTTTGTTTTATTGTTGCGAATTAAATCATGCTTAATGAATTCTGGACTTTATTCGAGGAAATAAATGTTTAAATTCTTAATTTTTAATACAGATATTTTGAGTGTTTATGTATTTTTGCCTTGTCGCGAAGGGAGATATGAATTAATTGAATGAGAAATACTGAATCGTCTGTGAAAAGTGTTTCTTTCTTTCTTTTGTTTGTTTGTTTAATTTCTTTTCAGATATTTTAAAATTATATTATCCAAAACGTACTTTTAGAAAATAGTTTTATCCATACGTTTATTAGCCCTTTTATTCAGTACCCTTATGACAAATACTTGACAATGCCTGGAATCCCTTTTATTCAGTACCCTTGTGACAATGCCTGGAACAAATTTCGGCACTTGAATTTTGAATCAAATCTCTCAATTATTGTAATACGTCTTTTCCTAACAACCAGTTTTTCAAAATTACCTTCACTCTGCATTCTGAAATTATACACATTTTATTATTAGCAAAGATAAATTCTACATTACTTATAAAATATATCATAAATGTGTCATAATTACTCGAATGTCGAGAAATCTCACAAAACGTATTTCGAATATACGTATGTACTGCTCTTGTTAAAAGTTTAATGACAGAACGGACTTAATAAGAGAACACTTATTTCAAGCTTTACAGTATCAAAAACGGGGATTATTTTAAACTCAGTTTACAGAGCCCATTCATTTCATTCCTTAAACTCTTAATTTTTCAAAATATATTTCGTTGAATGCCAATGTAACTACTGCCAATAGATATGGCACAGTTTTTCATGTTATCATGAAGCAGTGCTAGTTAAGAGGAGATTGTGTGAAAGGATGACGTCATTTTTCGAAAATCTGAAATGTTGTATCTTAAGAAACAACGAATTTGTATTCGCATTTGTTTTAATCGTAGGGAAATCAGCCACAAGAATCTTACAAAATGTTGAATACATTATAAGGTATTTCTCTCGCCTTCTTCGCATGCCTTCGTGGTGTAGTGGTCAGCACACTCGTTGCATAACCGAGAGGTCCCTCGTTCGATTCCCGGCGAAGGCGTTGCTCAATTTTCAATATTCCTGCTTCTGAATAACCTAATGTCTCTACACTGGCGCCCGAACTAAAAAGAAAAGGTGGTGGATGATGATTCTTCACCACCGGGATTTGGCGATTGGGTCCCCAAAACCCCAGTCGCCCTTTAAAAAGAGGTAGTGTATAAGGTATTTCTCCCGCCTTCTTCTCATGCCTTCGTGGTGTAGTGGTCAGCACATTCGATGCATAACCGAGAGGTCCGTGTTCGATTCCCGGCGAAGGCGTTGCTCATTTTTCAGTATTTCAGTATTCCTGCTTCAAAAAAAACGTAATGTCTCTACAATATCATTCGGCCAAATAACAATGTCCCGCAGAATGATAATTGAATTCTAATAGCTCTGTAAAAATAATCTCGTGTATTTTGGAAGATGATCATTATATTTTGGGCAATTTTGCACAATCAAAATATTGGAGACATTACTGAAGGCAATTCTTTAGAATCATACTGTGATTGAAAAGTATTGGAATGATGTCCTACAATGCTTAACGGCGGTGAAAATGTATGTCGTAACTGGAGTTATGTACTACGGTGCCAACCGAGCTGATACATCAGCTGTAATATCTACTCTACCTGAAAAGAGGGAGAGAAAGAAGGGTCCCTAATTTTCGTGCTTTACCTGAATTTGTCTTTTACGACTTTTTCTTATTCTTGAACTTTCAAGCAATATTTAATGGAAAAATCTCTGAGGTTTTGTAAACTTTAAATACTCCAGCCTGACGGATATGAAGAATATTGTAAACGCATGCTCCCCTGTTGTTTTCGGAGAGTGGCGTTGACATAGTTCTAAATCTGTAGCTATAATAGACCCCTCAATTGAAACTGTCAACATGGACGAACTGTAAAATACGTATTTATGATTTAAAAAATAAATTTGGGAATTAAATGGAAAACCCTCTTATATCACTTTCATAATCATTTCTTTAATTCGTCATTTATCGCTTTTTCCCAAGTAATTTTACATCAAGGTATTTTAAACTTGAATGGAACTACTAATTTTCTTCTTGATAAATAGGAGGTATTTTTTCCCTTGAAAAAACGTACCCATAAATATAAAAATTTATCTTAGTTAACATCTTTCAATAGGCTCCAAGAATAATTTTTTTGGCGAAATTCTTAATTTAAGGTAACTTATTTTTCCTTCTCTTTATTGTGCATGAGCGGGAAAAAAAGGTGCACCTTTCGTTCTTTCAAAAAATTTTAACAGAAGATGTAAACCACATCTGGCGTTATTATCGCTTTAAACAAATGTCCTAATTATACCAAACTTACCAATATATAAATTCACGCATATCTTGGAAAATTTAGAACAAAAAATCTCTATATTATACGGGTATACTAGAAATAGATTTACTTTAAGGTGATGATAAGTGTTTTTTAACTCAAAATGTTTTCGAAAAATTTAGAAAAAATATTGAAGAATACTAATTTAAAAAATAAATCCGAAAATATCTGCTAATTGTATTTGGACTGAATTTAAATTTCGAATTGTGAAAGAAGGAATCAAGTAAATTTAATAAAAGAATGAGTTAGTAACACATATATAGTAAATTTCAATTAACACTGCGAAACTACAAATTTGAAAGCTAGTGTTTTAAGAACTACTCGTGCGAATTTTACAAAATTTGGCATTTTGTCATAATTTAAGTAGAAAAATCGAAATATGGAAAAACATCGGTATGCATTTTCAAAAAGACCGATTCTATGCAAAATACCTATGGTTGAACAGTGCTATATATAAAACTCGCGCTTTCGAAACATTACAAACAAAAGTTAAATTTCGTCAGTCTGCCCAATATAGCAGATGATATAAAACTATCCCATTTTTATTTTATCTAACTTTATTTTATTTTTGTGCATAGTGTACATTTGTCAAAGTTTTGAATATGCTATGAGAATGAGAGAGGTATCATGATTTAAATAACTTTGAATAAGATATAATTGCAGATGCTAACAGTACCATAGCCATTAAGAGAATGTACTTTTTCATGACAAACGTTAATAGTTAAGAATCTTTTCAAGCAGCAAGCGGGTAACACTTTCTGAAGTAGCGTTACATTGCAGTTCGGGTCTGTACGAACATTCGCGTGAGGACTGCCTTTGCATGATGTAGAATTTAATAGGCGATTATCGGAAAATATTATATATACATACTTGACGATAGTTCTCTCAGGCATGCTAAGAAATTCGATGTATTGCAGTGTTCTGATGAATTTAATTCTTTAAAACTTATGGCATGCACTTTGAACTCATTGCCTGTTACGTTTTTCATACAGAGTTATTGACTGATATTAATAAGTTGTCTCAATATCCTAAATACTTCAGAGAGGCTGCTCTGGAAGTGATTAACAGAATACCTCTTGAGACAGCTCTGATATAGTCAAACGGCAATAAGTGAACGTAGACACATTAGTAGCTTGGCTTTAATGATTTTTTTGTGTGGAAGAAATGTCTTTCTAGCGTAGAAGTACCGATATTTGTTCCCTTTTCAGCTTAAAATTGATTTCTATTGGTATTTGTTTGGACTGTGTTTTAGACCAACGTTTATCCAGAAAAACCTGGATCCTAAAGGACAGGCGAAGTGTAATGCAATACTTAGATAATTGCAGAAATACTGGAGACTTGAGCGGAATTAAGGTTATTTAAAAACTCAATACTTTATCCCATTCGTCTGTCCTCCATCTAGAATGGATACTATCTCATGTAAATATAAAATATAATGATATAGCTGATAAGACTAGCAAAGTAGGTTGCTTCCATGCCTCTGTTTTAAGCTGAACCTTTGACCTGACTTGAACTATACTCGAGAAGATGGATTTTAATTAGCGATTCTTGGAGACAACTAATGATACACTCGTGGTATCGTAGTACAGGTCATGGTCTCCTATTGTTTTCAAGGGCGGCAGGAAGACCATCCTGCTCAGACTTCAGAACTTCAGGTTAACTTCATGACATCTAAGGACCCTCAGATATTCCTGTGGTAATAAAACTTCTCCAATTAGCTACAAAAGCTAGTAGTAGTAGCTGTAGCGACTGTGCAACTTCTAATTAGTTGCGATGCCTTTGTGCATTCAGATCTGCTGAAGAGGCCTAATTTCGTGTTGGAAGTTCTGAACGCGAACGAATTTATCGATCTGAACTGATTCAGATCAGAGGGATTAGTGCGCAGAAGACTTACAATAGCAAAATACATTGACAATGAGGATAGAGGTAAAGCAGTTTCAGTTTTAGGAGAGTTTGTAATTGTTATCATAAGTACAAATTTATGTAAAATATTTGTGCCTAAATATTTTGAGTCGTTAATTTCTGATAAGACCTTATCACGTAAATGCAGCACTGGATTTTGATCCTGGGCATTTCAAAATTAATACTTTTGAAATTCCAAATTTTAAATATAATTATGCGGAAAAGTATATATTATCAATACATATCCAGGGGCAAAATGCTTTCTGTTCCTATACTATGTTTAATGATGCGTACATGATGGGGCATAAAGGATCATGGTACTGAAGCAGATGCGTAGGTAGTAAGTCTTCAAGCAGTCTATCAACGATAATTAGATACATGAGTTCCTGGATGTATGTGAATACTATGGTAGGAATTAATTTGCATAAAACTATTCTAGGAAAGCAGTTTATAAAAACGTAGGAGAATTAATAACAAGCATAATTCACGCAACAAAAAAGAAAAGTAAAATTGCCCACATATGTGTCCAAAAAGACATTTACTTATTTTACTTATATGTCATTAATTAAATTTACCAAATTTAATTTAGTTAGTTGAAATTCTATAGAAACGTTTCTCAAATTTAATATATTTTTATATTAGTATTTATAAGAATAATCAGATTAGTAAATATCAATCAAGGACTATTTTCTTTTTTCCAAAATTTACTCAGCCGTTTCATTAAGTTAATCTAAATCCGAGTTAAGGAAAGCAAGCTAAGTTAATAAAGGCGGTTGTTCTTCTGAATCGGAATGTGTGGCCATCTAATTGCTCTCTTGAATGAGACCCCAGGGACTTCCTATTATATTCTAACATCACTTCTCTTTTAATCGCAGTACGTATCCCAATTAGGTAGGCCACATGCGCCCTTCCGGAATTTAAAGCTTCCAATAATACAATCTAGTTTTTTTCTGGTTAAGTGGAAAGAATAATTTCATTCCGCTCTAGGATTTATGAATAGTTATACCATTATATCATTATATATTATTAAGCAATTAAAATAGCTATTTGCCTTAATTTCTTTTCTTTTTTTTTTGATGTCATTAATGCTATTTGCAATGCGTGGTAATTAGTTCCCAGTTACATAGTCAGAAAGTTGCGGTTAAATCTGGTTCCCTGTTTTATTTCTTCTGTTTTTAAAGTCACGTTTTTAGTTGTGAAGCTCCATGAGAAGACTTTTTTAGAATTATTTTTATCTATTCTCATTTGACATTTTTTGGCGGAAGATAATTTCTTAAATGCAGCTTTTGATATTTTAGGACAGATATTTTAGGAAGTCGGCTCTCGAGCTTTGACTCTGTTTAGCTCCGTCAAACTTTTGATTAAAAACGAAGCAAGAGGCGAATTTGAAGGTTTCTACTCTTTTTGCATTTTTCCTTTCAAGAGGACTTTTGCGAAGACAGTAATTTAAATGCTCCCATACCGCAGGTACATTCATAAATATGCATGTCTTATAGCATAAGAGGTATATTTTCTAATTTAAGAAAAACAATTACTATGGCAGAAATGAGCTAATGATGAAAATCGTTTTTCGTTAGAAATATAAAGTTAAGGTGCTTGTAACTTTCAGGAAAAAATTGTTTAGGGTGAGTTTTCCTGTAACGGAAAAACATATCCATATTCTGCTAATTGTTGTAACAATATTATAAAATTAGTTGAGAGTTTTTCATGTTAGGTTGAGGGGAAATGGTTATTTCCTTTTGAGTTGTACCATAAATTCGTAACTGGATTTTTGGATTATCCAGATAAGTAAAGGAGGGTTGTCTGCTTAAGAGAGTGGGTGCCTTCATGGAAAACATTTTATAGGAAATGTCTCATATTCGCGTAATACACGGAGAAATCAGGACAATCTGCGTACAGCCAGCTCTTGTTGTTGTTGTTGTTGTTACTTATGTTCACTTGTCTGACGCAGTCAGCTCAAGCCTACGAAACTCCTCGTGGCAAGGAGCGCAAATTTACGCCTGGCGTTGGCAACAGCCTTGAGCACCTAACAGGTGACAGATGCGATTTGGCTCAATTCCACCCCGAGGGTACGGGTCCGAGAGTCTCCCACCCCTCTCCCCTTCCGCCAAACCACACGAAATGACTTTCGATCGCCGCATATTTAGAGTGCCGGCATGCCGCAACGACACTTCCATGCTTCTCCGGGATTCGAGTCCAGGCCCTTCGGTACAACAGTCAGCGACGCTAACCACTATACCGGTTGGGCGGCGCTCTTGTTCACCAGAATATGAACTCGAGTCAAACTACCACTCTTTAACAATTTCACCACTCGGCTATTGGTTGACTCTAAACCACCACATTTCATACATAAAATCTGTATTTTTAAGTCGCATCCATGTTAGCATTTCACTTGAGTAAAATAAACTAAATGTCCGTATAATTAATTAATTATAAAATATTTGCAAACAGCAGATTTTCAAAGGGGTTGAATAATCGTAATTTTGTTGCTGTAACTATAGGTATTGATAATAGATTAAATATTAAATGTAGAATATCAAAGAGTTGGCGTCACGGATATTGTTCGTAGTTTCCCCTTGTATAACGTAAATATAAGCCTATTTTCCTTGGAACGTTTTCCTAGATGACTTCCCTTTCACTAGTCAAGTTAATTTTCTAGCGCTTTGGCGCCCCCCCTCCCAACTGAATAAATAAATGGAGTCTTTATGCTACACTTTGAAGTTAACTGACTGACGACGAAATTTTGATGGTTTAATTCTTTCACAGCAAATCGCCCGAAACTCCAGTGCATTCAGACATCAGCAAGTCGCCGATTGCTTTTGACCCTTTTATTCCTGGTTCTTTTCCACATCTCGTTAGGGCATAGCTCACTGACTTCGGGAGTTGTTAAATGATATTGCAGTTATTCTTTTGAAGCAACTAAAAGTACATCTCTTATTTGAACGCATCTTCTCTCTCCTTTCTTTAGCGCCAATGTTTATCTACTGATGCTCGCAATAGCAGTGCTATCCTAAAGGAAAACTGCTCCTTGTGGGTGAAGCCGCACAAAGATCTTCAAGATAGAAATAATCGCTTCACTTGAGTCATTTTTAATACTGTAGCATTCTACTTTGTATGGAACAAGGAAATCTAAGAATCTAAACAAAAATTTTTATATACAGGCCTTTGAGGTGAAGAGGAACAGATTTTACCTATGAGAAAGTGTTCATGAAAGAGATATTTGAATATAACATAAAAAGTTTTCTAAATGGCTAGGCATTGAGAAAAAATTATTTCATGTTAGCAGTCAACATAACATAAATTCAAATTTTCAAAATAGGAAAAGACAAGACAGAATTAACGTTTCTAGAAAATGCCACGCGGAAAAGTGCAGCAAATAATTGTTACATTACAATATTGGCATTATTGTTATTGTTGCAAAACTGTGCATCATAAAATCCTTAAAAAAGGAATAAAAGGAACGAAAATACATCATAATATAATGTTGCATATAAAAATACGAAACAAAGTCGGCAAATATAACTTAATCACTGAATGCATTGATCGCATTCTTTACAGATATTAATACAACGGTGTTATTCAGTTTTCTTTGGCACTTGAATAGAACAATCCGCAAGTACAATATGTACGCGTTTTCTCATTTTTACAATAAAAGTAGCAAAATTATTTTCATTCAGTATCTGACATTTTCCTTTAATCTTGGTGCTAGAGCTTTAATCCTTAGCGTTTAATTTTTATCACCAGGAAAATTTTCTTTCAGGTTGCAAATAGTGAAGACCGAAAGAGCATTTATATGGACACTGGAGGATTTCCAGGTTTTTAAATGCTTTAAAATAATTATTTTGATTGGCTGAAATTGAGTTTTATTCTTTTGTGCAATATGTTCGAAAGCAGACTCATACTAGTGTTACTAGCAATACTTGTTCATGACAGGCTTGGAATTTTCAAACCAAATTTCGGGGAGGGGATACAGCTACAGAAGTGGCTTTGAAGTATAAGAAATTTGTAAATTAATCCTATAAACTAGTAAAAATATCCAATTCTTTTTAAATTATTAATTCTCCTGAAAGCAGTGTCTGATCATTATGAAGTGAAAAAATATTTATTTGTCAGTAAATTAGTTTTCTGTTTCAGCAAGAAAAAGATGCCGCTTTAAAGGCCTTAATACACTGAAGTGCCACTGAATTATGGATAAACACTACTACGCAAATTTTGTAGGGCTGCGCAGCATTTACACTCACGTGAGGGCACTGTGGTAACTTCATATATAGCTAGTACTATGGTTGTTCTTAATCAGTTGTTTCAACTGCCAGTATGTGTAAAACATCTAATTTAGACATCTAACATCACGGATAGGTAGTAGACGCTCAACGCATGGACCATTCAATTTCCGAAATAGTTAGAGAGCTAGGATTTTCAAGATCGACAGTGTTAAAAGTATACCAAAAATACACGGATGACTGGGGGGATAACAATCGAGCAAATTTTGTATGTTGTACAATTTGTATAGATAGTAATAGAGCAAAATATGTATTTTGTAAAGGACGTCGTGTAAGACGGCTCATTCATATTATACATAGCCAACGATCATTAGCTCAAATTACTAAGCAAAGCTTGCTTCACCATATGATCTTCGGGAACCGTAGACCACTAGAGTACCATTGCTTAGTTCATGCCATCGAACTGCACGTCTTGCATGGGCAAGAGAACACAGGGAATGGACAATAGGGAACTGGAAACTAGTAGTATGAAGTGATGAGTCTCGGTTCTGACCACTTAATACCGACGGGAGACTAAGAATATGGGTTTAGGGTCATGAAGACATAGATCCTGCACACCAGGTTGGCCATGGCGGCTGAATCATCACCTGAGCTGTTTTGGCTTGGTAGTGTGTGGAACCTTTGTTACTTGTACCAACTTCCCTCAATATAATTCGGTAAGTAGAGTTGCTGGGCAATCATCTTCATCCATTTATGTAGTCCTGTCATTCATACGGAAATGGAATATTCGAGTAAGATAACTGCAACTCTCACAGGTCTCGGTTGGCTACTGCCTATATGGATGAGTTTCTGTGTTACGAATATGCTACCTAAAAGCCCTGACTTAAACCCTACTAAGCACCTTTCGATGTTTTCATGAATGTAAAACCACATCACACAACCCCAGCGATTCTTCCTGAATTATGGACAGATCTTTACGAAGTTTTATAAACCGTATCCGTAGAATGCTTCTTCAAAATTACGGAAAGTGTGGCAGTCGTTATCAAGGCTAGACAAGGCGTACCTCGTTATTGACTTGCTGTCAGTGGCATTTTAGGTGTATAATAAGGACACAGACGCAGCTGAGTAGTATGTAGTACATTATGTCATACTTAAATGGCTGAATGTAATAAATAACGTATGATTTTTTGATGTTATGGGAAGTTTGTGATTTGCATTTCGAGATAACTTCACTATTCTTTAATTTATTTTCTGTTTATAAAATACATATTGCTATATTGCGTACTAATTTTGTAATTTATTGGATGTATTGTTATGCTTATTTTGATATCGTGTTTTAAGTTCATAATTAATGATTGTTAAAAAGATGTTTCTGAAGTTTATGATATTTCAGATGTTTATTTGGTTTTTGAAAATAAACACAAATAAAATGTTATATATAAGTCATATAAATAAATTTCTCTAATTGCTATCAGTAACATACATATTTTTTTGTAATTTCATCCGCTTTGTTTTATATTTTCCTTCAACTTCTAAATTTTAATTTTGTATTTCTTCTCTGTTTAGTTATTTATAGCATTTATTATCTGGTTTAATTATAGCTGCACATTTTAGTTTACAAGGTAATATAATTAGCTGAAATAAATGTACGAAGTCCATATTTTCTTTATGTTGAGTAACAACAGCTTAGAAATCGATAATAGTATGAAATCAGAATGCTAATATTATATTAAGGAATGTGTTTCTTGATAAACAGAATAGATGTAGGAAAAAATCATATTTTAGCTGCATCGAAAACTTTTCAAATTAAGTTAACGTCATAACGCAAATGTTTAACAGATACGATAAAAATGAAAGATCTTGCACGAATGAGATTTAATTAGAGATATTTTGGAAGCCCATTAAGTAACAAAGCTTCAGGCATTTGGTGTTAACTTGTTTCCCACCAGGATGTAAAAGCCACATAACTTCACACATGCATGGGCGTATTCAGATTCTAGCGAAATCTAAAGGGCGAATAATAAAAAGGCCACCTGGGTAGTTCTAATAGCAAGCCCATTTTAGGAAAAGAATTACTCTAATATAATCCAACAAGAAAATAAGTTAATGAACCATAAAAAAACGTGACAGCATATAATAGAAGAAAATATCTAAATATAACAACACCACCCAAAGTTTGCACCAAAGACAACAGCGCACAAAACGAAGTATGTAAGTAATATACATGTATTGAGAAATGTTAGAAATGACTTGAAATTTCGATGCCCTTATGATTTAGAAAATAAAGAACGCACACGAAAAATAAGAAAATACCTTAAAAATTTTTAATTCACTGCTTAAGACACTTTTATGATGCATACAGTTGATATAAAAAGCAATTTCAGAATGCTGGGTTTATAGTTCAAAGACACTATATATCATGACTGTGTTTTAGAATATGAAAGACATATATACATTTTTAATGTGCAACTTGCGTTACAAAGACGGACAATACGTTTCCACCAAACCATCAGAGTATTCTGCGTTGGCATCGATAGTTCAAGAACAGGGATTGTCAAAGTAAACCCACAGACAGTCAGGTTTTTCTAACAAAACAGTGAGTAATTTCAAGGGGATACGTACCTGTACTCCAAAAATAATCAACTAATTGCCAAGCTGGAAATTTGGTAACCCGGAAGTGAGAATTTAGAAGATTTTGCAACTGCGCTTGTTCATGGAATCATAATGTTTGCAAATGTTGCAGAATGTAGAGCCAGGTTATTGAAATCGCATGTAAGGGCTACCGGAAAAGGAAATTTTACCGATTAATTGAATGTAGTTTGGTAAAAAAGCGCTTCACTTCTACGGAAATGTAAAGAATTCCAGGGCCCGAATATCGGGGTATAGAAATCTGCCATGCTGCCTTTAATCAAAAAGAGATTCATCGTGTAACTAGGCATCTTCAGCAGCATTCCAGAAAAACCTTTTTTCCGGACATTTTTTCCTCCTTCTAAAATATTTGCCGGATTTATCGTACCTTCATATTTTAGAAATGCGCTTACTTCCTCAAATTAAAAATTATTCAGAAATATTCATGGGTCACTATCTCATAGAATCATAGCGGTACATTTCTGCCTAAATTATGAGGTTCATATTGCTAGTTTGATCGACAAAAGGAGAATTTCTGAAAAGACCACTATATATCATGACTTCATGTCGAGCAATTCGTTTAGTTTGGGGACACCTGAAAGACAATGTGTCTGTCCCTGCGCTCCCAGTAGTGTTTAGAGTAGTGATCCCAATAATGTTAGAGTAAATAATTGACCGCATTACAAGTATTGGGTGAGTATCTTATAAAAGAAGAGCATCTACTGATCCTTTCTAATGTATTTACTTCAATTCATAAAGTTACGAAATACTGTGTTTGCAATCAAATGATTGCAAACCCTATGATAATATTACACATCATGTCCCCAAAAGTTCTTATCCGACTTTTTATTTTCGCAATCGTTCGTAGGCATGTTCTTAAAAACAAATATTCTAAATAATAATAATAATAATAATACAGGAATAGAATAATATGGAATTAATTTAATAATACATTAATAATAATATAATAA
>KK122455.1:219824-234409 GCA_000611955.2 Stegodyphus mimosarum | reverse complement strand
ATTAAATATAAAATATTAATTAAAAAAATATGAAATCTAATTTTGCTGTATTTTCTTCCTCTCCCTATACCTATATCAGGAGAATTTTTTATTCGCTATAAAAATAAATCTCAAAATGTTCGATTCCGATACGACAAATTTGACTGAGAAGCTTAATTTCAAAACCTGTGATTTTTGATATTGCATTCAGTTTGAAAAGAGAATTCGCGTAATACATAATTCAGATGCTAATGTTTTTTCCTTTAAATTCCATTCATTTATATTATTTCATAACTTAATAGTATCGTCGACATATATATATATATTGACATAGCAAAATTAAATATATATATATATTTAATTTTGCTATGTCAAATGAATTTTCCTGCAAGTGATTTCGAAATTTTAAATGTCTAAAAATATATTATTAATATTCTTGTGAAGTTTTTTTTGATTTAGAACCAAGATCTGATAATCGTACAAAACATTATAATTAAACTAGAAATATTTTAAAATATTAGTTAATGTAAATAATATTAAGAATCATCTGTGTGCAAATACTGTTACTTGGCACTGTTTTCTAGAGCACGAATTTTATGAGAGTCTGAGAATAAGACGTCCTTTTTGAAAAAATAAATATATATATATATATAAAATATAAGAAAATACGATAGCTACTTTAAACAAAATAATTAGCGACCTCAAAATTAACATTCTAGGTTTGGTGCTCTTGCCCTAAAGTCATCTGTTCACCCAAATTCGAGATCCTTCCATGATTATATAACAACGTAAGATTAACTAATCATAGCTCAGAGTACTTTCTGCATGTACTTATTACAAATACTCTTGACACAAAAAATTACGTCACTCCTTTCCTATCTTCCGACATTGCAAACGTGTCTTCTATGCGCTGCTCGTCCATCTAAAATGATGTCGCCTCCATTAACCTGCGTAAATTGTATATAAGGAATTATAGTAATTGTTACGACTAAAGTTTATATTTTATAAGAGGAATTATTCTAGTGTGCCTTGAAAACTGAAAATAAAATATGATAATTGGGCTGAACGTAGTTCGGAATCAACTTCTTCCTCTCGCCCTACCACTAAGCCATCGCAAAGGCGCTTCGGAAACTTTACGTATAACTACTTTTAACAATAATCTGAATAGAAATAATGATCGTCACTTAATCTCTTAAAATTATTAAAAGGTTTCTCTAAGCAAACTCTTTATTTTATCTTTAGTAACGGCATATGCAAAATATATATCTCGGTCAATTTTTATCGTGTGAGAGTCAATAACTTTATGTTTATTTTTTTTAAACAAATATAAAATATATATAATTGTAAGCCCAGGGCCCGGAACGCAGATTCCGTTTGTTTCGTAATTTTTATTAAATTAAAGTTTTTAAATTTTAAATTACCAAAACAAGAATTTGTTCGTCATTTAAAGCTTTTCCTAAGTACATGTTTACGAACGAAGGCTGCAAATGCAAATACAAAATCCGTACAAAGGTATTTTGTTGACAGGGAGAAAAAGTCCAAATTATAACTTTTATTCAGTAATTTACATGCCAAAAATTATTATTGTTATGTAATGATTATAAGAACCGATAAAAAATATAAAATTTTAAATTAGACCCCTAAAGATCATAGATACACAAAATTAAAAAAAAGGGGAGCTATATTTCTTGGAATTTTAACCCCGGTATTATATATTTCAAATATTTCAGAAAAAAAATAACTAACAGTCTATCAATTACATTTTTCGTATATTTCATAATCTACAAGGAGAGTACAACTGGCAACAATGACGTAATACTTATAACTGCTTAAATGTGAAACATTTAATTATAGCAGTTTGAAATTCTCTTCTAATGCTTTAGGTCTCTTCTGACGCATGACTGTCAACATACACACAGACATAGGTAATTGTTGTCTACTGTTAATATTCGATTTCTTTTATACTAACATTCTTATCTTTCCTTTATAAAATATAGTTACGATAACCATCAGTTTGTTCTGAATGCAAATATTTCTTTTCGAAAATTTAAATGACTGGCAAAAAACGTCATATGTTTTAGACTACCTGGTATCCTAAAAGTTTCGTTCTGTAGTTTTCATTGAAAAATAACGACCTAGTAATTTTGTGCAAACGTATTTTATTCAGCAAAATAATCTCATTCAGCTTCAGTTACATGCTTCCAATGAGTTAAAAGCTTAGTAATCCCGTATTTGTACAAGTTCTTATCCCTAGAGTTAAAAAAATTGTTTCGTGGTCTGCGTGACTTTATTTTGGTTTCAGAACTGTTGCTCACGCAAATGATTATTCAAGGACAACACCAGCTGATACTCAGATGCAACAACGTTCGAATAGTAATTTGGATAAGTTAAAACTTCTCGTCGCTTTCACTGTATGAGGTCTGGTGTTCTCATGAGAAATGATCACTTCTTTCCTATTGATTAGTGTTGGCTGCCTCCGATGCAGTCCATTTGCAACTATGAGAAGTATAGCCAGGTTGTGATGGATTTGCCAATGTCTACCAATTAAAACAACGCAACGTTAGCAATGATCCACCAAAAACAGACCAGTACCTTTTGTTGATAAATGCTTAGTTTGGGAGCAAATGCTACGGAACAAGGAGACAACCAATAATGTTTTCACTTGATGTATGATAACCATTTCTAGATATATGTGAATATAAGTAGAAATGGTCCAAGAATGGGGCTTTCGTGTAACATGATAGCAATGAAGAGGAAATGGGGAGCCGCTGGATTTTGGTTAAACCCACTTACTGAACTTCCATGTCTTCCCAATTTTGTGCAGATTAAATCAAATGATTTACTCCAACACTCCTAATCATTTAGGAAGTTCTTTGCACGTTTGATGTTAATTATGCGTCATGTCCTCTTTCAGCAGGGATTTCATCGATAGCGGATAAATGTCCAATTTGAGGCTTGTCATCCAGACTCTCATCTCCAAATGCAAATGCACTGGACCACTCTCACTTCATACGCTCCCTCGCTGATGACTCTCCACACGCAGCAGCATTGCTACCCAGTTAGAAGTCCTAAAGTAAGCATGGCCGTAAATCCTCCTTCGGCACTGACATTTTCAGAATTGAAGTTTCCTAGAGAACTCCCTTCGACACGACCGACACGCTTCATAACTCTGCACTGACTGACGGTTGACTGGGAAAGTCAACACTAGAAGTCATCCGGAAAGGATGTCTAGTCTTCTGCTTGAATTTAACTTTTCGCTTCAGCTGCAAGATCCCTTTTGGATCTCTGGTATTTGAAGATAAAGGTAAACAGTCTATAAATTAGGTCTTTGGTATATTTCACAATCTACAACGGGAATATAACTGATAACAATGACTTCTGTTGTGTAATGCTTATAACTGCTTAAACACGAAGCATTTAGTATAAACGTTTCTCATCTAATGTGTTAGGTTATAAAGTATTTCTCCCACCTTCTTAGCATGCCTTCGTATTGTAGTAGTCAGCACGCTGGGTGCGTATTCCAGAGGTCCGTGGTTCGAGTGTTGCTCATTTTTCATATCTCCTGCTTCGAAATAACCTAATATCTCTACACTGGCGCCCGAACTGAAAAATTGGTGGATGATGGTTCTCCACCACCGGGATTTTGCGATTGGGTCCTCTTAACCCCACCCAGTCGCCCTTTTAAAAAGAGGGAAGTATGTAAGGTATTTCTTCCACCTTCTTTGCATGCGTTCTTGGTGTAGTGGTCAGCATGCTGGGCGCGTATTCCAGTGGTCCCTGGTTCTAGTCCCCGCGAAGGCGTTGCTCACTTTTTATGTGTTTTCTTAAACTTCGAAATAACCTAATATCTCTACAAGGTCTCTTCTGACTCATAATTGCCCACTTACACACAGACATAGGTAATATGTGTCTATTCTTTACATTCATTATCTGTTATTCTCAGTATGCGACATTCAATTTCTGTTTTCTTTCGAAAATAGAGTTAATTTCTTCCGAATGCTAATATTTAATTTAAAAAATTTAAGTGACTCAGAATAAAAATCACATGTTTCAAACTATTTTACATTCCAATAGTTTGTTCTTGAATTTTTTTTGTAATTGCACATTCTCCTTTTTTTCTTGCTCTTGAATGCAATTCACGCACACAAGCACGATGTGTCTCCATGATTAAATCAAATAAAATTAAATGGATTGCTTCTGATTAATAAAAATTAGCTTATGCATTCCTGTGATTTCTCGAAATCAAGGACTGGAATTTTGAAAGAGCAGTATATAAAGTTATATATAGAGAGAAGAAGGTTTAAGGCTATAAGATAAATTGTTTCCTTACCATGTGGGAATTTCTTTAAGTTACTTAACAGATAATTTTATTCTGAAGCAACTTTTCCCATTACTCTCTTTTTCAGCCCACGCTTTCTTGCCAGAATGTAAATGAGTTAGCGCGTATATATTGAAATGAGTTACAATGTTAGTATTAAAAGGAAAAGTTTTGGAAAGGGATTTTGGAGCGTTTTTTGCCATCTTGAATGCCACGTTGTCATCTTTGATTTACTACGGATTAGATTTCGTGGCATTAGGGCTTCTAGCCATTAGGCTGATTTACGCCAATTTTTAGGTATCAGAGCTTGCTTGCGGTTTAAGTAACCTGTGAAAAGCCATTAGGCTCACTTCATTCTATCCTAAGTTACTTGTTAACTTTTGCACTGAAATCATTGCATGTTTCCGCATTTTTTTGCAATGTGTATTTTTAACAGATTGCTTAAGCTCTTTGTATAAAGAATTATGTTGCATATAATCAAACGTTATTACCAAGTGCCTATGTTTATACAACCAAGGGTAATGTTCAGTGTAATATGTAGCTAATACTCGAAGTGCATTTAGTGCAGAAATTAGTTTTGTATAGGTGCCTTAAATGCAATTAAGTACTGAATTTAATATATTTTATGTAAATTATAGTGTACTGAGTGTTTTATATATTGCAATGCATTGGCTTGCAAAGTAACCAGGAGAATGTGTAATTACAAAGTTATTTTGGGTTTCACCATATTGTTGCGCGCGTACGGTTTGTAATGGATTGAATGCACCAGTCGTTAAAAAGTTAGCAAAGTTTATTCTTTTCACAAGAAATAAAACAAAACATTAAAATATTTCCTCAGAGATCTTCGTACAATATCACAATATCTCAAACGTTAAACAAAATTCAATTAAAAGCAGATAAAGTTTAATTCAGTCCCACAGCGAATTCGCTACAATCAATCACAGCATTAAGTAAACAAACAACTACAACTACAACTGAGATGACATGTTTTATAAGTTTTTTAATTATTTACTAGAATATTCTGGTAAAACCTCGATTTTTCCAGATATTTGTGGATGGCAACAGTAATCATGAGATATTTATTTATCAAATATTATATGCATGCGCTCTTGTATGTTTACTTTTCCGCCGTAGCTAAATCGTCTGCGTTGTACGGGAAAATAAAGCAATTTTAGTTACAATTCTAAATAAATAGCTAAATAAATATGAAATCGGTAACAACATCTTATTCAATTAAAAGTGGTATAGGATGTGTTGTGTCCTCAAATCTGTTACGTGTATTTTAGGTACAACATTAAGTAAACAACATGTAATCTGTAAAGTGTTTGTAATGTGTAATTTGTTCTTGATTTAAGCCTGCTGTATCAAAAATTATGTCTTATATAACCAAGTTATGTACATATAATCACGTTATGTAATCATTTACATTATTTATTCAGAATCTATGTTGAATTTTAAAGAGTAATGCCCAGCATAATATGTAGCATAGAATATACAGTGTATTAAGAATAGCAATGCGTTTTGTAAATATGCCTTAAGTACAATACGAAGATCAATGCAATGCACGATATGAAATGTATAGTGTAACAAGTACAAGTACGTGTAGCAATGTGTTAACACGCGATGTAACCAGGAGAATGTTTAATTACAAAATTATTTTTGGTATGTTTTCAGAGTACAAGAAAATTAACTCAACAATCAGGTTTTAGGAAAAAGCTATTCTATCAAAATTAGTATGAAATGTATTTTGTTCTCATATCTGTTACCTATGTTTTGTATATCCCACTTCATGCAACACATGCAGAATAATTTAATACATTATCATTACATGACCATATAATGTCTTGATTTCGGAGTGTAGCTTTAGATACATAGTTGCGGGATCCGGACGATACCCAATTAGTCTATGCAAGCCGCCCCGGTGTCCGGACCTGCTTTCACCTGCCAACTGTTACGTCTTGAGCTAAGCCAAAAGTGTTGGCTTTTTTAAGCACGAGTCGATGTCATCTGTAAATACTATTGAATTAATAAAAGGTTCTTTACATCCTCTCCCTTGACCTTGGCGTACTTAATTCGACACACACCCTGTTAACGTTTAGTTAGTTTATGCTAGCTAAACGACGTAAGAGACATTATAACCTTAACACTAACAGCTATTTTGGTTGCTACTTCAACTTTTATGAAGCCCTGTAATTTTCTATTCATTTCGATATTCTTTCTTACTGCCAGTTTCTCCAATTCGCTATAATTCTAAAAGTAAAGAACATGTATTTCATTTTGATTACTAAAATATTAATAGAAAAGAAAATTAAACAAAACGCATTGCCACTGGGAAAATGATTGTCAAGAAACACACTAATACCATCTATTTCTTATTTATATAAATCTCTTTTTCTGCAAAGCATACATTTCTAAAGGAAACAGGATTTAAAGCACTTTTACTTAATTGAAAACTCATGTTGATCAGGTTTATGTTTATTAGAAATGCTGAAAGAATTATCAGTTTACTTTGTAGCAATTTTTGACTCAACATCCTTTAAATAAAAAAAGAAGAAAACGAGTATCTTCTCAATTACTAATTTCGAAAAGTCATGAAATCACAGTAAAGGTATCCGATTAACATTATTTTGCAAAAATTGTAAATTTAATCACTGATTTTTTTAATTACTCCCTTCTATTTTGCCTTTTCTATAGATTAAATGAAAAAGAAAGATGAATACGTAAAAATAAACATAAAGCTTGCATACTTTAGAAATAGCGAATTCCGAACAGAGGATTAAAATAACACAGAGATAAAACTTTTTTTTTAGATTTTCTGATTTAATTTCTTTCCGGGTAGAATTTCATTTCAATTAAGAAAGATACTGCTTGAGGATAATTTGTATTTACTTTATTTTTTAGCTATTAGCTTCAAAAATCTCTCTTTAAAATAAACCAGTTGGTACTTTGAATAAGTTAGTGATATTAAATCTTAATACGTAGTTTTTTAAATAAAAGACTTATAATATCATAACAATTATACTTAAATATAATAAATACATTTAATCATCATCAGTCTATATTAATCGATTCAAGACACGTTATAGCATAAATACGTGTAATGTCTTATGACTGTAATGTTAATGTACTATGAATATATATAATATTTTCTGCACTGTTATTTTAAATACTGTTACGAATTTTGCATATTAGATAATTTTAGCGTAATTATGTATGAAATTGCTGTACGTCTCTGTATAATATGAAATTGCTGTATGTTTCTGTATAATATGAAATTGCTGTACGTTTCTGTATAATATGAAATTGCTGTATGTTTCTGTATAATAGGAAATTGCTGTACGTTTCTGTACAATATACTTAAAAAAAAATATGCTCTGCCAGAAAAGTAGGAATACTGGAGCAAATCTATTTAACTTTGAGTGAATGGCTATCCCGATATATTGGCGAGATTCCACCAAGTTGCTGCAAATTCAGAGAGAAATCGCCAAAAGTTGCCTAATTTAGCGACATTTTTGTCCGGTCACTGTATCACCGTAATAGGTATCGTAATTCAGTAACTGTAATTGATTTCATATTAGCGTAACCTATCCGGCCCTTATTTGTCTTCCAGTAATTTCGAGATTTCTCGTTCTCTCTCTGTTAGTTCGGAGCCACCACTAAGGACTGAGACACCTGTGAGAGCTTCGCCTTTTAGATGCGCTTTGCACTGCGTTGAGTTTAACGTTCTCAGCAGTTTTAAATGTAATTACTAATCCTTCTGTGTGATATTATGAAGAGATGTACGAGTGTTTTTGTAGAACGTTCCAGAACTGTTAAATGTTTCTTTTGTCAAAATACATTTTATCAAGCTATCACTAATTCTATGTGTATTCAATCTATTACGAACCTGTACTCACCTAGCAATACTTTATCTAAAGGAATTAATCAGCAACGTAGCACTTTTAAATGCAAATATGTGCTAAGTAACTTGTCATCCATTTCAGAAAACAATTTGGATTCTTCGAAATGACTGATTTAAAACCCGTAACTTTTAACTGCAATTTTCTCTACTATATCAATACAAATTCGAGGTAAACCGAACTCTAAAAATGCACCTGCAGAATGTTGGAAAATGGCAGGACAGCTACATTAACATTCCTTGCTCTTGAAGCTTGACGTTTGCATGCGATGGACGAATTTGGGGAGAGTTAATCACTATTCATGCACTCGGTATGCTACACTAGCATGCAATTAAACACATTTCTAGCGCAAGGTTTACAACTACATTTATGACTCCATGGAGGCATTAAGCCAGTCGAGATTTTGAATTATCATTCTCTGTTCAGAGGCTGATAAAAACACATATTTTTGCGAGGTCGATGGAGATATAAATGGATTTCTGCAGGTAGACAAATACATTTTTGTTTTCTATTTTGTTTTCTGTTTCCTTATTTTTGGGGGAAAGAGGCTACAAGGGCTATGGCCAGTGTGAATGTATGTACATTTAATTTCTTGAATATACACTTCTTGCCATTTGTAGGCAGGATGTAGTGAGTCCACACACAATTCAACCTCTAGCGGAAATTCTTCAAAGAGATTTTAGAGAAAATGCTAATTGCTTTCCAGTGCATCCTGGTTATTGCTTCCATCTTGGTTAACCAGAGAGTTTTCTATAAAATGTTTTTATAAATACGATTGACTAGCATGTGCAGAGGCTCTTTTTGGTACTAATAAAAGAAAAGTAATTAAAGTAATTTTCTTATATATATGTATGAATTAGATATAAAAAAACTGCAGTTATTTTCTCTGTGACTTCATACGTACATTTAGTCACACGTCTCTGCAAATTCCATAAAATCGTAGATATACAAGAGGCTTATAAGCGTACGTTCTCCCTTTTATCTGAATGCAATCGTGGTGTAAGTGTTGCACACTCGGCGCATATTCGAGAGGCTCCGGTTCAAATCCCGGCAAAGGCACTGCTTATTTTTCATGTCTTCAAATTTAGCAAATGACTCTACGGGCGCGCCTGAACTTTAAAAAGGTTCTAGATGATGATTCTTTACCACCAGGATTTGGGGACTGGGTTCTCTAATCCGCAGTCGCTCTCTAAAAGGGGGAGCGTATAAGGTATTTTCTTCCTCCTTTCGGCATGCCTTCGTGATGTAAAGGTGGCACTCTCGGGGCCTAATCGGGAGTTCTAGGATTCGAGTCCCGTCGAGGGCATTGCGGATTTATACGATTTCCTTGTTTCAAAAAATTATAAAATGGTTATACAGTGACACCCGAAGTAAAAGATGACGGATGATGATTCTTCAGCACCAGGATTTGGCGACTGGGTCCCCTAATCAACAGCCGCCCTTTAAAAGGAGAAGAATATAAAGTATTTCCTCCTTTTTTTCTGCATGTCTTCTTGGAGTAAGTGTATCTAGCACACTCCGCGCGTAATCGAGAGGTCCAGGTTCGAAAAGACAAAGCACAAGATTATTAAAATAAGTCACCTTTGGGCATCTAATTAAAATAGTTGCTTAAATATTGCATATTAATATATTACGTACAATACACATTTATATACTTTACCGGATGAATACTATCTGTAGGTAATACGTGAATAGTTTTAAAAACTATTAATTTAGGAACCGGGACATCGTACAATTCGTAGGTAGGTATTATTTTTTATATCTGCTCTAAATATCCCATAAATATCTACTGCATGATATGATCTATAAAAAATAAATTATCATAGTGCCTTATGTTATCGAACTCAGCTATTACAATGTTATATTGTATGAATAATAAATGATAAGCAGTGATAAAGGTAATTACTGAAATAAATCCTTAGTCTAAACAGCTTAATTACTATATTTCAATATCAGAACTATCAAAATTAATTATCGATACAAGAATGAAAACAAAAATTAAACTAACAGCTAGTTAACTAATAGACGTCAAACTGGTTAATAGAGACTCACAAACCGTGACACATAATCGATTAGCCAGGTAATTAATTTGTCAAACTGATTTATCGACTGTAATTAGTTACATTTTTCATGAACTGAATAAATGATTCAGACCAGCAAATTAAGTATAAAACTTGGCATAAGTGGCATAGTTTAAATTAATTAAGAGAGAACATTTATAACTGTAATAATAAATTTAATTGAAAACTAACTTAATCAAAAAACCTTTGTTCCTCAATTGAAAATCTTGGCTCCCCGAACTATGTGTAAATTAATAAACCAAGTATTCTAAGTAAATAATTTTAACGAAATAAAATAATCATTCCGTTACCAGTCCAGAGAAAAAAAAGTGAAAATGAAATAACACTCAATCTCCAAGCAAGTAAAATTCGTTTTGGACTGTGACTGACTGACCTACAGTTTGCTATTTTAAAATAGAAGTTCAAGGCCATCTTCTGCAGCGCAACTTGCTTTTAACCATGGAAACGATAGCTGCGGCAGATTCTTCGGATCATTTATTTTTGTTCCTCCAATTAACCTTATTTTAATACGGTAGGAGAAAATTTGATTTCTGGTTTGATGGTTAATCAAGGTGGCCACCAAGCGAAGATATTTCGCACTAGATTATATAAGGAAAAGCGTACTAGATCTGATGAAAGTACTTAATTTATGTTTTTTTATTTTTCACAGTGTTAAGCCATTCTGAGATTTTGTTCTATTTTTAAAACAGATGAAATCAGTATAAAATTTCTAAACTAACATACGCCGTATAAATAATAAAAGAAAAGTGTTCAATTTACCTCTCCTTAGTTATCCATGGAGCTTAATCTTTAAATTATTTATTTTGTTTTATTTCCATGCATATTTTAATTGTTGAGCATTCAGTTTAAATCCAGTTTACTATGCTGACTAAAAATATTCTTACATACTAAGCATTAAGTTGTAAGGATCTTAAGTTTGACTAATGGTTATTTTACTTTAAAACTTTACTATCATCTCTTATTTTCTACTTCCGGCCAGAATTAACGCGTGAATATGTTTATGCAAATTGTACTTTGCTAACGCTTAAGTATTTAAGTTGTGGCTTTTTGTCAAGAGCGTAGTAGGTGGTAGTAGGAGCAGAGAAAGTGAGTCATCTTGCCACGTGTCTTGACGTGAGCTTGCCATCAGTTACTGTCCGCCTTTAAGGCCTGAGGTTTTAATCCTCTTGAAAGCTAAAGACATACTGTATTTTTCCGCAGTTTTCGTACTACAGACGTAGTAATTTAAAAGGCCAGTCTTAGTGTTAGTCATCTGTGTAAAATATTAAAAGTTAGTTATTATTTAAATTTTAGTTAGTAGTCTTATATTTTTACGTTCAGGCCACAAATGGGTGGTCTTTGTTTCCCGGAGTGCAGGAGCAACTGTGAAATGTGAAAATATAAAGGGTAAATTTAACCCTTCTCATCTTGTCGTCTTTGCTACTCCATAGGACATAGTTTGCAGTCAACTCACTGCCCAGTCAGGACACGTTATGTTCGCCAAACGTATCAAAAGAATACGAGTCCTGATAAAGTATTTTAAGTAGTATTTAAGTATTTTCTCTCTCTTTTCCGCTTACCTTCGTGATGTAACTCCATACACATCCGGCAAATACACATCCGGCAAATACACATCCGGTCCGGAGTTCGAATCCCGGCTAGGGACTGCAGATTTCTTCAGTTGATATCGAAACATTCTGAAAGACTCTTTAAGCGATGCCCGAACTAAAAAGGTGGCGATCACCAGGATTTGGCTAACGAGTCCCAAACAACAATACCTAAACTGAGATGGTTAAGAGCGACATTATCAACTTTAATGAAACTCCCTTTTCTTCTTTGCCTCCATGCTTTCTTTTGCATGCCATCATTTCAGCAAAGTCAGTCGCCGATGAAGGTAATATTTCATTAAATCTGATTTATCGCGCTAAAATCTGTAAGAACTGAAACATGTAGGCGAAGAAGAAAGGGCATAACCATTTGTTACTAGAAGAAAACGGTGTGTAGCTATGCTGGGCCGGCAGTCGATCTTGAATAAATTGTGTCTCCTCATCCCCAGTCGCCTTTCAGAGGGGGTGTATAAGATTTTTTCTCCCTCCTACACACGTGGAAGCATATGCGCAGTGTAATGAGAAGGATATGCGTTCGAATCCCGCCGAGGACATTGCAAATGTCGTGATGGTGGAAAATTCTGAAAGATCCTGCAATACAAGGTACACATTGGAAGTATTTATCATTACTTTTACAGATTTTCTAAATTATTTAAATTTTAAGAAATTATAAATTTAGTCCTTGAAAAGCAGCTATTTTTTCGTTCATCAGAATTATTCTTCAAGGTAGACATTTTCTTACTTTTTTCTTATTTACTGTAGGTGCTCGAAATATTCTTTTTTTTTTTTTTGTTATTGACAAATAGGGTAGGCACAACAGAGTTTTAACTGAGATTCCTATTATTGGGAAATTTTGCTCTCATAAAACATTATTCATTTCAAAAAATTATTATGAATCAATATGAGGCCTGATTTTCTCAAGGGCTTCAAGATGCTCAGTAGGTGACATTCTCTCTCTATATATATAGAGAGATATCTATATATATATTCTCTGTATGTTCTTCCTTTATATTTTTATTAATTCAATTTGGAAAATTTAGTATAAGTGACATTATATTGTAAAAACAGTTCGATTTGTGCATTTCCGAAATCATCGTTTCTAAATGATTTAATACAAGATGTTTAAAATTTATTCGCTTGAAAACCTCATGTAAGAATTCAACACAGAAAGATAAGCTTTTAACTTTAAATTACCAATTTCTTGAGCTTTATGCTCATCTAAAATCTAAATTAATTAAAAAAAATTAACAAATAAATCACAATCAAAAATGAATTGAGTTATTTATTAATTAATATAAAGCAATCTATAAAAATATAAAATTTGCTAAATAATAAGGTAAATGCGGTCATTAATTAATAATATTTAAAATTTTTGCAAAAATCAAAATAAATCCGATAAAACGTTGCATTGAAAGATTAAATAAAGAAAGATTCAGCCAAGCTTCAAGCTTACAGACATAAATGAATAAATATATTCTGCTATTTTTCGGATTGCCCACGAGACAGAAATAGAATTCTTTTAGTAAACGTTCTTTTTTATTGATATTATTTTGATTTTTACAACATTTTACAATTTTATTCCGAATGACTGTTTTTATTTTATTCTTAGTAAGGAATTTGTTTTCCCACATTAATGCATTTTAATTAATTTATAATTTAATTCACTTCACAATTGCGTTTTATTTAATATTTAATTAATAAAATGCTTAGAAAAATTTATAATATTCGAAATATTTTAATTAAATTTTTTGTTGCTACATGTGCTCAAATTAAACAATTATTCTTGGAATTTAACGAAAAGAAAAAAAAACTTTTCTTCTCTTAGACACAAATTAATGCTTACATATATTTAAAAAAACAAATTAGAAACACGCCTAGTATTTTCGTGCATTAAGCTGCTGAAAACATATCAGTAAAGACATAAAAGTAAGAAATTTAGAATTATTTTTTCATAAAGACGACAATTGAAATTCATAATTAATAAATTTCAAATAATCCTATAAATGCAACAAAAATGTTTAAAATTCCAAAACTTTTAAACACCTATTCCTTACTTTAAACAAGCACGCCCCCAATTCAAAAATTTCTTGAAATTTAAAGGAATTCAAAAGAAGAGGAATTCAATCAACTTCAATGCCTCTTTATCAGGCGAAAAGAACATTGAAACCAACCGAAATCTCCCTTCTACCAAAATCCTTGCATTTCTGTATCCAGAATTAGCTGATGAACAATTTCAATGTATTTTATTTATAATAGTTCACCCGAAAATTATGGCCCTTCCCCAAAGCAATAAAAAAGCAAAGTAAACTTTCTTTACTTAGAATCTTGTACCTTAAATAAAGAGAATTCTATTTCATTTAAAAAACTGAAAGCGAAAGTGAAATAATAAAATACTTCAGTGAAAAAATAAATACAAATTTTACCTTTAACCATATAGTAAATACTCCAATGCATTAAAAACGCGAAAATTATGGCCCTTCCCCAAAGCAATAAAAAAGCAAAGTAAACTTTCTTTACTTAGAATCTTGTACCTTAAATAAAGAGAATTCTATTTCATTTAAAAAACTGAAAGCGAAAGTGAAATAATAAAATACTTCAGTGAAAAAATAAATACAAATTTTACCTTTAACCATATAGTAAATACTCCAATGCATTAAAAACGTATCGACTAAGCTTTATAATTACACTTACGTATTAAATACATTGGATTATTATATATATA
>KK122455.1:178553-219707 GCA_000611955.2 Stegodyphus mimosarum | reverse complement strand
ATTTCCATATTATACCTAATGTCTGAAAAGCCAAAGGACAGATTTTAATGAAATTTTATATGAATATATACATTTATAATAGAGAAACAGGTTTAAGATTCGGAAATCATTTTATGTACGTATGATTATTAGAAGAGTTCATAGTGCAGGGATGTCCAAAATGTGCTTTGCGATTTCGAACTGAAAATGACTCTCATATGGGGTTATGGTCCGCTTCTTGACAGCCAGATAGATCACACATCGTGACAGCATACTGGACAGGAGGCAGTTAAGGAGCCCCTGTATTAGTCCATGTTATTCCTACAGGAAGGCAGGTTTCAACTCTGGGATGGTTCTCGGAGGAGCATGGCGAGGCGAAATCGTCCTCTCAAGAGTATCCCAGACATCCTATGAAGAGTTAAGGTCAGATATGTGTGGCTAATACGTGCGGCGAATATCCTCACTTTCTGGGTAATGATTCGACAGCTCAGCCTTATGTGGATGAGCGACGTCGTCTATTAATAGAAACCCAGGACCAACTGTGCTGCTGAAAAGTCGAGCATAGGACTCTATATCTCATAGCAGTCAGTAGCCTTCATCAAACATATACAGGCCTCGAAATCGCCTTCGAAATCGATTGAGTGTTTTTAGTGACTGTACGCCAAATACAAGGTTGTGTTAGCGAACTTGATTGTCACATTGGCTTGTATCTCTTCCATTGTAATTTGTGCTATAAACCGGCATTTTCGAGAAAATTCTACGTTATATCGTTTTACCACGTGCACCATTTTGACTTTCGTTGCTTCTTTCCACGTGGCCATTGTTCTTCAGACTTGGGTAAATCTCTCTCTTTTTGTTTATATTCTTTTGAATATTTTTTGTCATATGTTTATATAAATTGTCTTCATTAATTATTTGTTGCTTTTTCATGTTATAATTATTTGCTTTTTTGTGGCTTTCGCAATTATATATTCTTTTGTTCACTTGTTTCTTCCTTGTACTCCTTTTTCACAATATGTCCACTGACAGGAACCGATTTTGTAAATTACGCCTTAAGCGTATGAAATTCTTAAATCATCTGCAGTTTTTACTTAAATGCAAACACCAAAATATAATTCCTAAATTTATACATGTGAAATGTAGCCTAAAATCTTCCGTTCACATTTCGAAAATTTTGCATAAATTCAAATTGTCACATCTTCGTCATATTATAAGGAACACGCGCAAACGTTTATTCAAAATTGAATTTGAATTATATTACCTCCATTTAAAAATTGCTAATTCAACTGTAAATTTTTCCTCATTTGATCATGCATCTTGGTTTAGAACCGACACCGTTTGTCAACGGCATAAAAATGTGCTTATTTCTAAATTCCTCAAGCTCACACACCAATCAGTTAGTCCTACACACCTAGTTAATCTTCCCACTGTAAATGCTCACCCAATCGTTAATATCTCCAACAAGAATCTTTCGGAGGATTATTTAAAAGTATTAAAATGTAACTTCAACTTTTCAAAGACATCTAAACCTTCAGTTCCTCAAATCATCGCCCCTATTGAAAAAGCTTTTAAATTCTCCAAAATTTCAGAAACGCAGAAGGATACAATACGCCACCTAATTACTCATAACGTTAATTTTAATAACAAATCTTTGGGTTTGAATCTTACCAAAAAGGAAAGAGAGACCTTACGTGAAATTCATTCTGATACTAATATTATTATTTCTAAAGCTGATAAGGGCGGACAGATCGTTGTTATGGACAAACCCACATATATTGCTGGAGTCTCTAAACTGATAAATGAGGGCCCATACTGCTCGATCCCTAAAGATCCTTCAACTTCGGACCTCACAAAAGTTAAAACAACTATTAAAGCTTCTCACATACTCCCAACACAGTTGAAGAAATCACTTATTCCACCTATTGCTAACTGTGCTAGGCTTTACGCTCTCCCAAAAGTCCATAAAACTGGGATTCCTTTTCGACCAATTGTTTCCAACATAGGTACAGCATCATATCCTTTGGCCAAATATTTAGTTTCCAGATTTTCTCCTTTACTTACTAACAATATTCACACTGTAAAAAATTCTTCTGAAGTCATCGATAAACTTAAAGGTATTTCTCCACTGCGTTCCATTATGGTTTCATTTGATGTCAAATCACTGTTTACTAATGTTCCAGTCGAAGGAGCACTAAAATGTCTTGAAACTAGGCTTAGGGAATTCCATTTCACACATACTGAAATTGATGAGTTGGTTTCACTTACTAAAGTCTCTCTCAGTCAAACCCACTTTGTTTTCCAAAATGAATATTATCGTCAAATTGAAGGATTAGCTATGGGTAATCCTCTCAGTCCTGTACTTGCTGACATTTATATGCACTATTTTGAGGAAAAATTATTTGATAAACTATCTTTTCGTCTCTGGATTCGTTATGTAGATGACACTTTCGCACTTTTTGACGGTAATAAAGACGATTTATCCGAGATTTTATCTACTATAAATTCAATTGATCCAGCCATCCAATTCACTCTTGAAATTGAATCCAACAATTCCCTCCCCTTCCTTGATATTCTTATAATCCGCAATGAAATTGATTTTAGCACTACTGTGTACCGTAAACCCTTTGCAGTTTGTTTACCACCCCATGCTAAGTCATGCCACCCTGTTAAGCAAAAAATGGCTTCTTTTTACTATTATGTATTTCGCGCGCTCAAAGTTTGTTCCACAGAATCCTTGCTTACCAATGAACTTAATTATTTAAAAGCAGTTGCTATTGACCGAGGATTTTCTCCCGTGATCATTGATAAAGCTGTTAAAAAGTTTTCAGATTCCCATCATAGAAGACATTCCACTGTTAGAAATAATATTAATGACTTTGTCGTGCTTCCATTTTATCCTTCTGTTAGTTATAAGGTTGCACGGATTCTCCACAAATTCAATTTTCAGGTCAGTTTCTCCCCTATCAATAAAATTCACGGTTCGACTCTAAAAGATTCTGTTTCTGACTTTAATTCTTGGGGAATTTATAGTATATCGTGTCAGTGTGGCTTGAGATATATTGGCCAAACAAAAAGAGCGTTAAAGTTTCGTATCAAGGAACATGAATCTTATGTCCGAAAGGGCGAAATTAACAAGTCTTCAATAGCGTATCATAGTTGGAAATTTAATCATAATTTTGACTTTGGATCTGCAAAAATTATCCAAAAAGCTTCTTCCGTTGGTGAATTGGATTTTCTTGAGGCTTTTCATATTCACAAAGATTTAGCAAGTTTAGTGAACGATTTTAAGTCTAATCCAGTCCTTCCTAGCGCTTTTAAAATTCTATTAACATAATTCTTGATGATTATTTTTCTCGATAGATGGCGTTGCCTCCTCGTTGCCTCCTCGTGTTTCTACACGAGAGTATAAAAAGCCGTTGCTCAGCTTTCTTTCCCCTTCTTGTATTTTGTTCTCCTGATGAGGAAGGACCTGTAGCTCCCCACGAAATCGATTGAGTGTTTTTAGTGAATGTACGCCAAATACAAGGTTGTGTTAGCGAATTTGATATGCAGGGTAGTTCGACAGTCCATTATAATACATGTCCAAACTATTACACCTCCACCAAAGTTAGATCCTTTTCCCTGAAGAAGAAAGAATGGTATCGTGTTCCACGACCTCTCCAGGTATAGTTATGCCGAACATCAGCGTCCAGGATTAGTTTCGACTCGCCTGTAAAAGGTACGGTGTTCCACTGGGATTTGGTCTATAGCTCATGTTGTCTGCATCATGCTAAATGCACTGTCTTATATGTGGACCATAGATTCAGTTCCAGAGGCTCATTCCTCGTTGTGGGTCTTGCTCAACGTTGTTCAGGTCTTTTCGACATGGATTCAGTGCCCTAAAACTATTTCCACTAATTGCAGATGACACTGGCATTACACTGATCTCTGTAGCCACTCTCGCTTGTGATGGGCATTCTTCCGATTTACCGAATATCCTACAGCAAATTTCGTCATTCATTCGTTAGTGGCTACTTATTTTAAGCAATAAGGTATAATTATTAATCAATTCTTGCGAGAAACGAGGTGAATGTTGTGACGAAGTGCGAGAATATAACTTGCCGAAATTCCCTGGCTCGTTTAAAATCGATTCCCTTCACAATCATAGTTTCGCAGTCACGCACGTGTACGCTTATATTCGACTCTGAGTTTTTGCATAATTCTTCGGGAATATAATTGATACTTTTGATTCAATACGTTTCATAAAAATAGGCATAATTTGCAATTTTTAAATTTTGTACACGAGTGTCTCTGTGTCTCTTTCTCTCTCTATATATATATAGCTATCTGTGTTCACCGTAGATGATAACAATAATGTTGATAAAAGCTGAATGTTTGGAAGGAAAATTCAGTCATCGCCCGGTGGAACGCATTTTTATTCTTCGCATAGCCTTCTTGTAACGTTTACACCAAAATTGGCCGCCCAACCGGTAGAGTGGTTAGCGTCGCTGACTGCCATGCCAAAACGTCTGGGTTCGAATCCCGGAGAAGGCATGGATATTTGTAAATGTGCAGAGTCGATGCGGCATGGCGGCACTATAAATATGCGGCGAGCCGAACGTCCTCTCGTGTGGTTTGGTGGAATGGGAGAGGGGAGAGGGGTGGGAGACCCTCGGACCCGTCTTTGTGCTCTCCATCACAATTGGGGACGGAACTGAGCCAAATCGCACTGTCACATGTTAGGTGCTCAAGGCTGTTGCCAACGACAGGCGTAATCTAGCGCTCCTTGACACTGAAGAATTTCGTGGGCTTGGGCTGACTACGTCAGACAAATGAGCATACGCAACATCAACAACAACAACAGAATTGGCAGAAGATTCGTTTTCCTAGGGTATTTCCTAATTATAAGCATTTGTCGGCCTATTTAGAAACTTAACACAGATCATTAAGAATACATCCGCATCTTTATCTTTTAAAGACCGATGATTTTCAGAAAATAAGCTATAAAATAAAAAAATGAAATAAAATTTTATTTAAAACTCATAATATTTAATGAACTAAAAAAAAGAAAAATAATTGATCACATAGTTTAATCGAACAAGAGATTAAAGAGTGTAGCGTCTTTAGGAGTTTTGAAGGATTAGATGTAAAAAATAAGCAATGCCCTCTCCGGGAGTCTAACATGGACCTCTCGAATGCATGCCGAGTGTACTACCGATACACCACGAATGCATGCAGAAACGAAGGAGAAAATACCTCACATACTTCCCTTTTACAGGGCGACTGGGGATTAAGTGGCCTAATCGCCAAATCCTGGTGGCAAAGAATCATCATCCACAAGCTTTTTTTAAGTTCGGGCACCAGTGTAGTGTCATTCGTATTTTTAAAAAGGAAGATGTAAAAGTTGAGCAATGCCTTCGCCGAGGCCTCTCGCATACGCGCCGAGTTGCACCACGAAGGTATGCAGAACGAAGGGAGAAAATATCCTATAAGAGTTATATATACACAGTGTTATACCTCAAATAATAAGAGAGCCGGGCACTCTTGATAAATTGTGAAGTAATAATAGCATATTTACAGCATTTTAACAGAAATTCTTCTTTTTTATAATTTTAAACTTTTCTTTCAGAGCAAATTCTCCTCAATGCAACATGCTAACCACAAGCACTATTAAAACAACATTTTATCACATCGTGAATTAAAATCGATGCAATAGTGATGTATGAAATGATCTAACTTCTGAACTTCTGAACATTATAAACTAATATTTTCGAATTCCTGAGCACAATTTGAGCCATTTATTTTTATATCTGCAACTGCCAATGTAATTGCACATTCACCAGCAGATCAAAACACACTTAAAAGAACTTTTGATTCTGCTTGTTAAAATTTGACTTCACACCCACCTTCTTGACGTTTCACTAAATCAATCCTAATATAACCTAAATGTTTGGAAAATATTTTCTCTGTTCTGGGCTGAAGCAAAGTCGAGGAAAAATGGCACCTTTCTTTGCAAGCGTAAATTGCGCTAGGTAATTTTAAAATTTTCTTCTTTGTTTTCATTGGTAAAAACTGAAGTTCCCGTGGCACCATTCTGTCACAAAAGTCACTGCTAAAACGTGACAAAGACATTTGAGTGGCTCCTGTGTAAGAAAGAAGAAATTATCACTAAAAGCTGGGCATGTCACTTAAACGCATGAGCTACGGAAAGCTGAGAGAAATGAGTTGTCAAATCTCATTATATCTGACGACTTTCGTGACGTGTGGTTTAAAGAACATGACTTCACCGAATATTCATCTTCCAGTGTCAACGTATTCTCCGTAGCACAATATAATATTAGACTGAAATAAATCTTAAGAAAGATAGTGTTATACGCAGCATGGATGGGATCCTTTGTAATCCTTGGGTAATGGGAATCCTTTGTAATTTTAAAATAATTTTATAAAGATTATGGAATCTAAACTATTGCGCAAGTTTCAGCTTTCGAATCGAAGGGAAAATGAAGAATTTAATTTAAATGTATCTTTGGCACCAAAGACGTTATTTAGTCTCGAAACTGACTGTTTGTCCGAACCACGTTTCATACTGTTGACATTAAATATCATCGAGGTGTAGCATTTAAAAAATATATAAATAATGAAGAATCTATATGCATGTATGTATGTATGTTTATAGCATTGTAAAAAAACGACTGCACCTATAGCAACGAAAGTTTTAATATTCCACCATAACGTGGTCACCTTGATGCCTGAATTTTGAAATTCGAATTTGTTCTTAATTTAGTTCATATTCTGCACAAATTTAATAAATTACCTTTTAACAAACTCAGCCATTCGAAAGCCAGAAAAGGCAACACTGTTCAAAATAAAAAAAAAATATTTCCGGGGTTCAGGACTGTTGCCATTTGGGAAAATGTAATATATTTCTGTTTCAATTTTAATCAGAAAATTCATCTTTTTCAAAGCATTGAGCATGATTTGCCTCAAATAAAATACTTATTGTCTTCCCTCACCAGCATTTTTCCATTTATTAAAGCGTAAGATATTTAACTTTCAAAATTAATCTTTCTGTTACTAAGTAGCAAACCAAGTGACTGAAAACCAGTAAACGTAATTCTTAAAAACATTTTTAGCCCAAAGGACGTCGGCCCAGAATGGCTATTATTTCATTTTGGCATTTTGCGTTGATTCAATATAAACTGCGAATCAGGTTTTAAATTGTTGCTAACAAATATTAGAGCCCTGATTATATTTAAAGAAATTAAGTAATGAAGAATACGCACAAATTTATGTATGTTTCTCTCATTGTGATAAAACAAAGGCTACCTAGAAATGTCAAATTTTAAATAACTCATATCTCCACCCGAATATGGGCATCTGGAAGCCCAAATTTGGAATCTGTTTTATTATGTAATTCATATTATGTAAAGAATTTATGTGTTTTTGATTAAAAAAACTGAAGGATTTCAAAGCTAGCCACGGCAACACTGTACGAAAAAAAAGTATTTTTATCTGCATCGCTCGAGACTGAGTATTGGAAATTTTAAAGACATGCTCTTTTAAAAATTATTTTGTGATACTGCTGTTGCGTTGAATTTTATGGTTTAAGTGTGAAGATCATGATATTTAATAAATAAAGGTAATAAACAAAACATTAAAAAATCTCCTTTGGGCGTAATATAAAACCCGAAAAAATTAATATATTTTTTTGTTATATTTCATATTTATTTCGGGATTTTAATATGATTCATTAAAATAAAAATGCATTTAAATCACGAAATGTCTAACGAGAACTATTCGTTATTTCTATGAAATGACACTAGTTGGATTTTAAATCATTAAATACTTTTTTTTCTTTTTTTATGATAACACCTTTTCGGCTGTCGAGCAGCTAGTTTGCAAAAAAAAACTAATACAGCGAATGACAAGAAAGTAAATGCACTCGAAAGCTCTTAGCACTCGAAAGTAACAAAGACTCGGGAATTCAAAAGACATGCTGTTTTTAAACATTTTGTGCTTTTGCTCTTAAATTTAATGTATCGTATGTGCAACGAAACGTGTGCTTCATAATAAAACTGAAAAGATAACATATTTGCATTAGAAAGTGTAAGTCCAAGAGCAGACTGGTAACTTCCGATGCTCAGGGAGAGTACAAAAATCCTAAACAAATCTTCTGCAGCGACTTCAAAATCTCAATCCTTTCACATTTTCTTTCTTACTTTTTATTCATTTATTTGTCTACAGTGTCTTAAGGTTAATAATTTAACAATGTACTCCATTTAACTCACAAAATGATAATTGGAAAAATTCCTTTTTGTGATATCTCTGATTGCTTTTCATAAAATATCGTCTGCTCAGGCAAAAACATTTTGTGCCGCTAATTATTAGCTTTGATTATTTTTTATTTATTGTATTTCCTAGCAATAAATGTTATACTGATACTAGGCAATGTAACATTGAATCAATATATTACGGATTTCAGACAATCAATGTAAAATTTATTACTAGTCAGTGCAAAATAGGAAATACAAACATTTGCTACCATGTCCTGTTATTATATTCACAATTTCAAAAAGAGATCTGCAGTGTCGCCATAAAGGGGAAAACAGTAACAGAGACATCCAAATTAATGTCTCAGTTACACTAGAATCAAACATTGAAATCAATGACTGAAACTGTAGAGACATTAGGTTATTTAATAGCAGGAGACATGAAAAATATACAATTCCTTCGCCGGGAATCGAACCACGGACCTCTGAAATACCGGCTCAGTGTGCTGACCATTACACCACGAAGGCACGCTAAGAATGTGGGAGATATACCTTATAAAACATTTCCAATGTTTTTGTTGATTTGGGTGGTTTCATGATGGACACGGATATTGATGATGCAACCAGACGATGTCGCCATTCATACTCTCAAACAGATGAGGATATATACAATTATTGCCAAACAAATGTCACCTCTCACCATTGGAATAGGAATGATAGGTGGGAAGATATTAATAAGAATCCAAAATTGAAAAAAAAAGAATTTGGAAGGTTTCAGATTTTATTGGTTGCCGAAGAGCTTTTGTTAACGTACTTTGCTCTTTCGCTAAACTCGCAGATTACCAATCTGCTGTTATACTCACGCCTACTTACCCGTCTTTTTTATCTTTTTAGCTTTATTATTGAATATAATTTTCTTTACAATTAGGCCATATACTATTTAATAGCAAAATTACAAAAATTTTAAAAGCACCGTAGCTGTATGCGCCTAGAATTCCCGATGCAGCGTTATATGTTGCCATACTTTTTTTCAGTCTTTTATCAGTTCATCATATCAATTTTCAGTTTTCTTACGAAGATGACTTTACAAAAATTTTTTTGTCTTTTTATTATTAAAGTTTTGTGTATATATATTTATTAAATTCCACGTTCTGGGATTGTTCTCGATGAAATTGTCGAATTTTTTAAAAACATCCGTTAAAGGTTTGGAAACTATGACGTAGATAATAAAACAAATTCGAAATTCAAATTTCTGGTTTCCAGGGGCTTATATTGTGGTGGATGACACGCTATTCAAAATTCGATGGCTCTGCGTACCGTTGTTTTTTAACATTGCGAGAAATATGCACACATTCATGCAGATTCTTCATTATTTGATTCCTTTAAATATAGCACAGTGCAATAATGTTTGGTTATAACAGTTTGAAAAATGAAACTCAGTTTATAGTGACTCAACGTAAAATGCGTTCGGAGACTAATATACCACTTGGGATTAACGTCCCTTTTGGAATAAAAGGAAAACAAAAATCCTTATGCCCTTTATACGTGGACAGAAGGGCAGATTTTGATTAAATTTTATTTTACGAAACGAACACTGAGATGAAGTTTGTGGTATTGTTAATAATCTTAAAACAAAGGTGTCGTCATTTGCTTGAAATGGAGAAGATTCCTCACACTTCCACTATTGTGTCTAAGACTTCAAAGACTAATTTTGACTAATTCATGCAAACTAGAAGTTTTGTTATAAGTGAAAACATTGCAGAGAAAACAGTGCAAGTAGAAAACAGCATTGTGCAAACCATTGTGGCAGAAAAGAAAAGCAGGGAGAAAACAGCGCTGTTTTTAACCCTCTCAGCGTTACGGCCGGCTTCTTCCCTATAGAAGACTGCCTTCTATATTCATTACACATGAAAATTTCTGATATCTTTTAATGTATCTGATTTCAGTTTGGATGTATATTGGAAGAAAAGAAATCAAAGTACAAAATGAGAGAGTCATTTTTTAATTCAAATCAATAAAATACCACTTATCCATGACATTTTGAGGAACTTCGAAATTTCAGGGTTAAACCCGTAAAGCTAGAAGGGTTAAACATCTTGATATAAAATAAAGCGGAGTAAAACGTAGCAGTTTTAAAACGTAGAGGTTAAAAACAACGTTTTAAAAAATAAAACACATGCAAATCGGCACATAATGAAAATATCGCAGACTTGTTTCTGACTGAAGAAAAAATGAATTTTCGAATAATTACTTGTGAGCAAAGAAGCAAACAATATTTTTATCCCTAGATTTTTATTTTTATCTCTACATTTTTTATTTTGTATTGACTCTTAAATTTTTACTGAAGAAGCAAGAAGAAATTTAAATATTTAGAATTTACAAATCAGTAACAATTTATGTTGCTCATAGATTTTTAAAAAATAAACTTATACACCTTTCTCTTTCTAATTCCTTTTATAATATATTTCTTTACGAAAATCTCTAATCCGTCTTCATAAAGAAACTAATTAAATAATGTCTTTCATTAGTTCACATCGTAAATTTTAAATTCTGTTAAATGATATATGTAATTTCAATTTTACAAATTTCAAAATTTTGAGTTCTTAAGCCTCCTGCTTGTTTTTATCGTAAATATTTGATAGTCATTACAAAAATAGGAAATATAAGGTAAAAATATTACTTCTCTCTTGTGATCACAAATAACTAAGCGAAAATTCGCTTAAAATTTTTATAATCAGTAAACGTATGTCTGCAAAGTTATCACCATGCTATGATTTATAGGTGCTTCATATTTTACGAGGATATATCGTACGACGAAGTTTTAAAACTTGTGGGTTGTTACACCGCCTTATTTTCGACCTCGATAGTTAGTATCTGGTATGTTCACTCTTTGTTTTGCTTTCTTTCACTGTTTAGAACAACATTTTTTACTTACTGTGCTTTCTCCTCATGTTTTCGCCCTCGATGTATTCGGGAGACACTATTCACAAGGAGAATTTTCCCGAATAACCGGCAATGAAGTTCTTATTTCATAAGGCCATAATATATAGATTTTTGAAGAAAAATCAACATGTTAGCCTGCAACATGAAAAAAATTCAATCAACCTGAAAAAACTTAGTTGAAAACCTGCTTCTGCTGTCGCATTTGCAAACTACACATAATGTAAAATAATGTAATGTAAATTTCTATAATGTAAATTTAACCTCAGAGGTCGTTATTTTAATAACACTAATCTTTTTCTTAAAATCATAAACAGATTCTTAAATGCTAAGAGAAAATAAGAACTTAATAAAGGAGTCATGAATTTAGTGTATATCTTAACGTATTTTTTCCTCATTTTTAACTAAATTTATCATTCGAAAATTAAGAAGAGAAAATTATGGGAGCAGCTTAATTTCCAAAGCACACGGTTACAGTAAGAACATAGCAAATAAGAAGTAGTGATGGATAAACTACTCGTAATTATCACAATATTATTTCTTTGAAAGAAACATGATTAAGGATCAAGGAAGTATTTAATTGCGAGGCACATAGGCAAGGTCTTTATCCCCACATCATTTATGAATTTAATAATTACATAAAAAAGAGGGGCTCATCAAATGGGGTAAAATAAGATAGGGATAAAAGCAGACACACTGTTGGCCTTGGGCAGCAGACACCTGTTGTCCCGTTGTCTTAAAGAGTCTGTAACGATGAAAATGCTTTTTAAAAAAATCCTGCTACAGGAGGCTGCATTTAGCCCCAGTATTCAGTAAGGCGGTCGTAGGGACGTCGTTTAGTAATATTTAGATTTCTGGCAAGGCCAAATTTTGTCCGACTACTGTATTCAGTTTGATTTCTGAGGATTTACCTTCTCACACGGTGACTTGGCGTCCTTCTAGTCACCGCGACTAGTTTAAATTCTTCTTTTCAACCGTTGGGTCCAACTGCTTTTTATTTCCCTACGGTTTGGTTTGACCGGCTTTCCTCTTATCCGGCTTTGCTACCTTCCCCTCTTGTCGACAGGAATTCTGCTGACCTTGAGGTTTCGTCTGAGCGTTAAACCTTAAATACTGCCTAAAATTGTTCACACGCGCATTTTCCGCCGTTCGCCTAATCTGAAATTTGACAGCTAGTTCGAATAAGCTTTCCAGCGTTTGCGGATTTCTAACTTCGAGAAAATCCTGAATTGGCGGAAGCAACCGCGGCAAAATTATTTCAATGACTTCATTGTCGGGCCTTTTCCCATATAATAATTTGACAGCATGGATCTTCCTTAAGATGAAATCTGTTTATTCGTCGAAGTTAGTTTGATATTTACTAAATAATTCTGATTCCAGTCTTGCGCTGTCTCTTGCAACTGGGAATGCTTTCAATAGAGAATTTGTAAAAATTTTCCCAAGTATACAGTTCGGATCCTGGATCCCCCAACAAACTCTTGCCAATATTCTTGTACCAGCTGAAGGCTTGACCTTTTAAATTTGCGTAGCGATGATAATTCTTTGAGGCTGGTTCACAGAATATAACGTAAAGTGTAACTCCAGCTGTTCTAAGAAGGTCATTACGGATCCTCTTCCGTCAGAAGTTTCTGTTGGCTTCATCGCCGCTCTCATCGTTTCCACGATAAATCCGAATCCCTCCGTGGGATTTGGTTGTGCCTGAAGGTGCTGAAAGGTGGGAGAGATCAAAGAGAAATATTCGCTACCTAGCGGCATGGTTCGTTGATAACAAGTTCTGGCGCCAAATGTGGGGTTTTTACTATTTAATCCTAAAGTTCTAACTTAGAGCCCCACGAACACTAACAAGCGAATAATCTCTTAAGTGTGTGAATAAACATGTAAGACGTAAGAAGGGTTAATTACCCTTTATTTTTCAGAATAAATACAATCACGTCCTACTTGGAATACACACAAAGCCTCTACTTGGGCTTGACCTTAAATGACTATGAATTTAAACTCAATTAAGCTTATCTAATGCTATAGCCGAATCTATCAGAAATCTAAGTAGTTGGGCCCTACATATTAATTTAATCTGCGAAGCCAAGCGAGGGCCTAAAGTATGGCCGAGCGTAGTAGCTAAGAGAGAATGTAGCCAAATGGCAAACGCGCGCTAGTCAGGAATTCAGACTCTCTCTCTAGAAGTCGTTGAAACATAGACTTAAATAGTACTCTTCCTCATTCTGCTTTTCTGAATTTACATTCTGGCAGGAAATTGTAAGCTGAAATTAGAATAAATACGACAGAAGCAAAACTTAAAATAACTGTTAATAAACTTAGGATAAACCTTACAAACTTGTAAGGTATTTTCTCCTTCATTTCTGCATGCCTTCCTAGTGTAACGGTAGCACACTCGGCGCGTATTCGAAAGGTCCAGGTTTCGAGTCTCGGCGAGGGCATTGCGGTTCGATTTCCCTGTTTCAAAAGAACCTAACGACTCTACAGTGGCGCCCGAACTCATAAGGTGGTGGATGGGTGGTTCCTCACCACCATTATTTGGCCAGGCTCCTCTACTCCCCAGCCGCCGTTTAATAGGGGAAGTATTCATTTTCTCCTTCCTTTCTGCATGCGTTCGTAGTGTAACGGTTAGCACAATCGGCGCGTATTCCAAATGTTCAAGCTCGAGTCCCAGCTGAGGTATTGCTTATTTTTCCCGTCTCCTACTTCTCAAAAAAAACTAATGGCACTGCAGCCGTGTAAAACTCCAGGGACACTTGACTGAAACTCGAATACATCAGAAGTAGAGAAGGCTACAATGAGTTGGAACATAAGTAACATGAAAGTGAAATCTCATGTTTGAAAAGTTTCTTATGTGTGAGAACAAGCGGCACGCCTTCGTTAACGAAGAATCTGCACAGAATGCGTTGGAAATAAAATTACAAGGAAAAATATTATCGAAGAAATGTTAAGACAAAAATGCAAATAGAAACTAAATACACCGAATAAAATTAAATAGTAACCTAGGCCTCAGAGGAGAAAAATATGTACAACAGAAGAAGGAAAAACTTATGTGAATATTTTTAAAATTTTCAGAACTTGTACCTAGAAAGCTAGGGGGTAAAATATGCGACAAAATACTATAATACTAAGATCGTGCCAAGAAGTGGTCTGACAGACAATTATATGTTGAAGGCTAATGCGTAAGAATGATGTTCCTTCAACTTTCGATACTGAATGAACGTACACCAAAAGTTCGCAAACTAAGTATGTACTGTTAATTGTCAACTCAGTTTTTAAGTTTGATTTTAAATAATTACGCGGAATAAGAAAGCTAAATTAGAAAACATTTACATTCGTCAAGATGCAAGAGATTCACGCCGACGTGGAAAATGGAACAGGCAAATCGACAACCTCATTTCGTCGTAAATTTTGTATACTCTCAATCGAATTCTACTAACTTAACCCTGCACTTTTGTTACTACTTTTGCCGACAGATAGCGCTATCAGCTTCTTACATGGGTTGCCTGTAAGGTATAAATATGATCGACATTAGCTTTCTCGATTTGCAGAATTTTGTGCTTCTGATGAAGGGGAACCCGTTTAGCCCTCGAAAGTGGATTGAGATTTTACAAATTTACGCCGAATACAAGGTTGTCGATTTGCCTCTTCTATTTACATTCGTGTTTATTAAAATCAAATAAGAACTAACGTAAAAAACGAAACCTTAAAACATTAAAGCTGACGAATTGATATTAGAGAATTGACCAAATATTTTGCATAATAATAAACAGAAAGTAAATTACGTTGCAAGAAAGTAACGTGAAAGAGTCTTGACAATTTCCTAGAAAAGGAAGCTGCAAATAAGAATATATTTTCTGCCTATAACCTTTAAAATTTTAGGTTTGAAAACTTCCAACTCCAAATTAACTTCCACTTTATAGCAGTTAGGAAAGAAAGCTTTACAAATTTCAGACTGTATTATTGGATTTTTCTCTGTGTAATCTAACTTTCCACATTCAAAGCGAATAAACATGAGCTTTCAAACAAATAACTGTCGATAAGTTTCCCTTTATTTTTAAAGAAGTATCTAGAACATTGAAATAGCAGAATGTAAAATCCGATGCAAATTGCATACGAAACGAAAGTTTTGAACGTCGTACATATTTTAAGCTGAAGTTTCAACAGCAGGGACAAAAATGGGATGTCTGTATAACTTTAACATATTGAAAAGGTTTAGCTCAGACTACTGGTAACTTTATCATAGTTTACGATATTTGCGTTTCGTGACGAGAGCATCTGATTTCTATATTTACATAATGGGATAATGTAAAACAATTTCACATTTTGTCTTCGTATGAAATTGCAACTGTTTGGATTGCAGAAAATATACATAATATCTCTTGTAGATTTCCGAGACATGAAAACTGCGTGACTTTACTGACGCTGCTAGAAAACATTAATTTTCAAAAAAGATTTAAATTAATAGAAGACATTTTAGAGAAAATTAATTCACAGTAGTGTTGTTTCCAGAAAAATATTTAACATTGTTAAGAGTAAGTGCGGAAAATTCTGCATTTATGTTTAAAATATAAATGATTTCCGTTCTCCAGTTAAGTACGACAGTGGTGTGAAATTTTAAAATTTAGATTATATTAGCCATACTCAGGTGTTCCTTCTTTTGAGTTAAAGAGCAAAATATTCATTTCCTATGTGTAAATGATACACATCTGTATATATGTACAGTGTGGTTGCAAATAAATTTATCTTATTTAGACCTAAGTGGAACCGAACCTATTTCGTTAAAACATAATATATATACGCTATTATAAACGGAGGAAGGGAAAAGGGAACTAAAATAAAAGTAGTTCAGATGTCGACCATCAGGTGAGAAGGCGCACGAAGAACAAGAAACACAAGTTGGGAATACAGAACATGATGGGTTTCTCGACCAATTACAGCAACATGACGTGTTAATGGTTGCTTTCAGTTTTAGGTAATATTCCATACGCTTCCCCCACAGACACGATATTGGTGCCTTCTCTACGCGTTCGTGGATTTGAAGTGATTGACGAAAACACTTGATGAAGTATCAAAACACAATTTATTTGCCAATATTACCCAGGACAGCTCCAAAAACACGTTTAGAGTCCTCGAAAAACTACGAAAAATACGCTGAAACAATCAGCAACACAAGCTTCAGGCTATGAGGTTATAACGGTGAAGATAGCTTCTCGGCAAGGCACTAAAATACCGACTCGGTTCGGTTGATCTCGAAACTCAACGTAATCTTGAGACTTTACAGGCTACAATTCGTGATGCACTCGAAAATACACTCGGTAGCCTCAATGATGCACACTCTTGATGCACTGCTACTCCGCGTACAGACAGAGCTTTTGAGCTGCCCTCGAGAACATTCTGGGGTGAAACGGTAAGAATTCGTTTTAGAATGTTCTCTTTCTGTCCATGGCATATCGCCGAATGTCTCTAAATGGGCTGTTTCGTGCCAAATATGGCAACATTACCTTCCCTTGCGCTTTTCTGGCAACCCTAAACCCTCCTTGCGGGAGAGCTATCTTACCGAGGCTGGGCATTTCGTAACAATGTTTCAGGAATCTCTACAACCAGAACTCAATAGGATTAGAGTCCGGTGGACGAGGAGGCCAGGAAGCCGCCAAATTTTGCGAGGTTACCCAGGCATCTCCAAAACGAGGTGCCTTCACTGGTCCTGTAAATGTGAGATGATGCACCATCTTTCACCTTGCTCTTTCGGCCACAAGGAAAGCAACATCTTCCTCAGTTTTATGTGAAATCCGTTCCCGTCGTCTTCCTCGCAGCACACATAGCTCGCTAGTCTATTCAAATTTAGTAATCATTGTTTTCGAACGCTTTCTCGACATAGATATTCTCGTAGTGCATTTGAAAATTTACTACCGTTCTGATAAAACAACCTGATACTAAAGTTTGATCTTTCTTCTCTAAAGTCATGATGAAAAATGATTTTACTGGATCAGCCTTCTCAAGGAGTCCAAATTTTTCTTAACGTTCATTCCTTAATGACATAAAGAGCGCCAACTATCTCTCGAAATTTGAATTATGAATTGCTTTTGTAGATTTCTTTCTCCCATGGTCTATATAAGGCAAATGATAACGCAACAATTATAGAGAAGGATTGTACTAATTTAAGCAAATTTTCTTTACTTATATTTTATTGTTTTCAGTGATCCCAATCAAATGAATTTTACGAAATCAACTATTTATTTAAATCATAGAAACCCGCATTTGACAATTTTGTTTTGCTCAAGTGAACGTTTTGCATAATAATGCTTCTCTGGTCGCTAATACAGGCTATTTTTAAACAACTTCGAAAGTCAAAAATGGTTGAATGAAGCTATTTTCTTGATTGCCTCTCTGGTTGGTGCAGCGTGTATTGCTCCTATATCTTTGTTACTCCTATATGCTCCTACTTGTGGTTTCGATCAGAATCCCAGAGAAGGAAAGTCTTTTTTTAAGTGCATAGAGTCTGCGCGGCGTGGGCAAAATATACTACAAGTTGAAGGTTTTCTCGAATGGTTTACTAATGGAGAAAGAGGATTGGTAAAACCTGAGACTTGTCCTCACGATGTGATGTCTATCAAAATGGAACAAAACTGGTGAAGGGTTACCTAAATGATGTTTAAAGCCCATGCCAACGACAGATGCAATCCTGGGTTCCTTGCCATTATAAAATTCCTGGATTTCTCCTGATTAGGTCAGACAGGTGAAATAAGCCACAACAGCCACACCATAATAAAAATAAATTCTTCGATTTAAACATTGAATGAAGTTTTCAATGTCCGTAATTGAATAAATAGTTAAACATTCGTGATATTTTAGAACTATAAGAGTATAGTTGCTTAAACATATGAAATAACTACAAATACCTGTTTTTTAACTAGATATATTTGATGGTATTTCTACAGCATTTATATCGTTTAGTTATTTAAGTGCATACGGATTTATTTAGCCTTAGTAACCAGTTAATTTTACATTAATTACCTTTACCGTCTTTCTTGCTTTGCATTTTCCTGCCAGAATGCCAATTTCTAGTTCACACGTATTCAAATGTGGTGGAAAGAGATATTATTTAGAAGAATGCATGTTCTACATGCTGAACGCCGCGTTGCCGCATGTAACCAACAATTCGATTTCGAAGCAAATGTCAGTCGATCGTTGACGTCAGATAATATTTTAATGCATATTTAATACAATATAGTAATTTCGAATACTTCATCTGCACATGTAATACAGTCGACCTTCTTCAGCTAATCGATGATCAAGAGTCCAGAGATCAACAGGTATTACATTCTTCCAATATTTTAATTAGGTCATCAAGCTGTATAGCAACAAAAATAGCTCCTGTATTGACTTGTAATTTCAGTTTTTCTTAATCCGGAACTTTATCGGTTTAATTTATGTACTTATTTTTACTTTTCAGTCATTCTGAAACCCTTGATTAGCAAAATCAGACTCTTACGAAATATATAATTTTCTATATCAGATATTACTGTAGAAAATGTGGATTGAAATTCTTAAACACTATATTCTTTTTAAACTGTTAACTTAAAATAAGAGAAGAAAAGCGAAACCTTTAAATGCGAATTCTCTTGTACTAGTTATTTTAGAATTAGCCGGTTGATTCTCCTTCGATGTGCTGTATGCGTTTTCATTTCTTTGATACTATTTAATTTAATTGTTTTATGTAAAGAATAGAAAATTAAAAGAGAAAAATATGTTACTCACTTCTTGCTGCCCTATTACTGATTGAATGTGAAAAGAAGAAGCCCAGTCGCTAAATAAATGCCAGCAATAATTTTAAATGCTTCAGCAATAACCGTAAAACTTTAGTTATAAGCTGCCAATCTTGAGCAATATCTGTAGCCACCGAGAAAATTTAAAAGTATATGCAGCTAAACAGAGACTTGGATCACATATTTTTATCCAAGAAAAAGTTTATTCCAAGAATGGAACAAGAATTTAATACACAGTGCCTTTCGTTTGCTGGAAAACTCTACTTAATCTTTCGCTGCCTTTTCAACGAACATGACGCTTTCAGACAGTTGAAAAACTGCAGGCGCATCATTTTTTCACAGAGCTGTACGCTTACGTTTTCATTTTATTAATAGAAAACAGGGATTAAGGAGTCACAGAATGACTCTGAGGCTTTCTTAAATCAATGACCCTAAGCTGTGTCTGGGGGACGAGATGGTAATCAGGCCCTACTGATGCGTCACTTTCAATTAGTTAATGATGGTAACGAAAACGCTTTTAGTTGAAAGCCATATTGTTGACCAGACACGGCTTTGACGTGTTTTCTCTAAATAGTAACTGTAATGTAAAACATCGTCTGCGTGAAGGAGTAACAGGCAGAGAATCACTGATATTGATGGCATAACTTGTACGCGAGTACCCTCTGAATCGCTAATTATCAGAATCGTTAAACAATATAAATCTGTACGTTCTAACAATATATTTTTATATTAAATACCTGTTATGCCTAATATTATTAAAATGGATAGCAGCATTTATGAGAAGAAAATGATGCCTTTAATTCTGCTGTTCTTAGTTTATCTAGAATTTTTATAACAAAAATTGTTGTGAATGCTTTTCATAGAATTAACGGTTCTTTTCCAGAACAATGTATAATTGAATCTGATGCAGCTGCGGATGTTCACAAAGCATATTAATAATGCTAATATTATTTAAAATATTTTAAAATGAAAGTAATGAAGGTGAATAAAATAGAGCGTCAAGAAAATAACGTTCGTAATTTATTGTATATATATAATGTTTAATAAAGTTTACTATTTTTAAAATCATATTACAACTGGTGAATTTAACCTGTTTTAAACCTCAATATTAAAAATCATAATTCGTTTTCTAAAGGGAATATCTAAATTTTCGTAACTAATTCCTCTTTTGTCTTAGAAAGAAGCATATGCCCTACTCACTTCCCCGGTTCTGTATAAAATTCTTAGTTTTAAATAGATTTGAACAATAAATAATTGTTATACTAAACAATATAATAACATATGTAATGTTGTTTATTAAGCATTTTATAACTTGCAGTTTACCGTATATTGATCAATATGTTAAATATGTCATTATTTACCTCTTTATTCTGTTGCTGCAGGAAAGTTAGTAAATTCATTTTACTGAACTGTTTAATGTAGGAAAATACAAATACTGGGTTTATGTTTGTCCTAGCTCCAACGCATTCCTTTGCAACCGTGCTCAGGTCTTCGCTAAGTAAACTGATAATTGGTTGAAATAGATGCAAAATACATGACGTCTTTTAAATTATGTTAGCATTATATATATAATAAAACATGTCATTGGAAAGAATAATACGCTAACTTACGTTCAGTTTGTGTAAAAAAAAAGTTTATGTTGCAAATAAAACTAAGAGTAAAAACAAATTATGGAAACTCATACTCTAGACAGCTTTATCATCCCTACTAAGAAAGTTTTATCGAAGGCTCAAGTGTTCCGAGAATTTTAAAGAAAGAGTGATCGCCGAGAATAAACAATTTACAGGGCCTTCACTAACATCCCACATCTCGGTCAACCCGGATAAGGTGAACTTTGAAAATCTAATGGGACTTTTCAAATCCATTCTATATTAATCCGTCACGAAAGAACGGCATATACGGATCGTTTGGGCTAAAGGTTTCGTAAGATTTTAACTGAGAACAAAAGAAAAAAAACCGCTTGCACATTTTCCGTGAGGTTTTGAATTATGTTAGGAGTGAACCTAATTTTTTGCAGAAAGTTATAACTGCTGAAGAATGCCCGGTGGAGCAGTGGCAAAGCGTGTCGCGCAACAGAATCGCGGGTCCGGGGGTCGATCCTCGGGCTGGGCAAAATTAGCTCAGTCTTTCATTCCTTGAGGGGCTCTATAAAATTAGTACGAAGTTCGCTTGGGGAATAAACATCGGGGATACTGCAACAAAAGATGCACAAGCACCCCAGAGCCTACGTCTAGAAACCAGACAACAACGCACTACCGGCCATGGCTCTCTAAAGGTTGTTTATGCCGCCAAGTTTAGTTTAGTTTAGTATAATAACCGCTGATGGTACATACGTCTTAGAGCTTGTTTTTCTTTTTTTAAAAATCGCGAGGTCTCAGCCGACTTCGGCTTGGCCGCTACTAAGGCCAGAAGTAGTGGTCACTTTATTATGGAAGCTTCTAATAGCTGGGTCATTTTTGCCTCCTTTGAAGGGACGAACAGTTACAACCATGCCTTCTCCGGGATTCGTTGTATCTTCAAAATTTTGCTACCGATCTGCAATCGAAGAAATTTTATTGCTTTGCAATTTTATATGCAGAATTAATACAATTACAGTGATATACAGGAGGATCCATGTATCAGATTAATTGGATTTTGAAACTATATAACTACATATTAGATTCTCAGGAAAGGATTTCTGATTTGCCCTTTTCACAAAACATCACGTAAGCAAAATATTTCAGTCGATCCCAATTGGTGCCTTTCGTGTGTTGTGATATTAACGTGCGCTTTGGAAATTCGCTTGTGCAGATGAAAAATTCTTGAGTCTCGAAGTTCTGAGCGGCAATATTATCGGACCTTGTTCACCAAAGAATAAACGAATGAGTAACTCAACATGAAATACATGCTCATTATCTTTTCTGACTCTAAAGATGTTGCCTATAAAGTGTTCGCACTGGACGGCCAAACTACCAGCGCTGAATTTTATGAAAAGTGTTTAAATGGCTGAAGAAAATATGCATAATTTTTTACTGTCCGTGAATGACTTCCAGTATTTCGTTTATTTGTAACCGCATTGCGTGAAGAAATGCATCAGAGTTAGTGAAAGAATTTCTGGGAAAAGAAATAGCGTAGTTGCTCCAGATTCCCTACAGCTTTTGCTTTGTCCAGACTGTCTTCCTTCTATTTCTCTTGCTCAAACCTAGTTTATAATGATACCGTTTTTAAATACCGTTTTTAGACAGTGTGGCAGCCGGTATGGCGGTTACTTTAAAAAAAGTAACAGTTAAAAAAGGTAAGAGTCTTAACTTCTTCGCAAGTTAAGAAACTTTGAGGAATCGCTGGCAAGGGTGTGATGATGTTTAAGGATAGTATTTTGAGAAAGTTCCCGTGTATGTAAGCATGACTTAAAAAGCGAATTTTGTGGCGTAACGGATCGCTTAATTTACATAAGAAATGAGTAAAGAGTTCGTGAATGAAATTTTTAGATACGTAGACAAAAGAAAAAATATAATATTTCATGTAAATGTTATAATTTTTTAACACGTTTAAAAGCAATAAAAAATATAAATTCCTTGAAACATTCGCATAAATAAGTATCTAATTTAGCGGTAATTTAAAATCAACAATATAGGTTTTGAAGAAAAAGGAATGCGGGCATTAGATCATAAAAAAACATTCCTTACGTCAAATAATTAAAAGCAGAAAATGCATACATTTCCAAGGTGATTGAAGGGCGAATTGTGTAGCAGAGTACAATCAGCATTTTTTTACATATTTCTAACTCGTAAAATCTGCGTATAAATCTAGGTTATATGCTTAATTCCGGAAAACACATCTGTACTTTATATTTCTTATTTTGAGCTGTTTTTAATGAAAAAATAAATTTCAACTTTGATTCAAAAGATTTGTGAAATATTCATAGGAAGCTAGATAATGGTTAAAAATAATGAAAGCGGAATATTGTTTTTAAAATAAATTGTAACAAAGTTGTATTCAGTTGAAATTTTTTGTCGATTTATATTGTTTAATATTCAGTTAAAATTAATCCGAATGACTGAATTTCATGATATCTTCCGAAATTTTTTACATAACTTTCAGTAAAAATTTACAAGATCAACAAAAGATAAAAACTGCATTAACTAAATTCTCTATGGATGTACTCGCTATGAAAGTATAGAGGAAATATGGAAGCAATTGGATATTGTTTTAATATGAAGAATAATTAAATATTTTAACAGTATTTTGAAAATCTTTATTTCATCAACTCTATTTGATAAACGTTTAAGTAATTTTTATGAAAGTAAGATGATTTAATGATCACAAAAACCTAATTTCGATTATTAAATTAAACAAATATACTACTATAAGGTATTTCTCCGGCCTTCTTCGCATGCCTTCTTGGTGTAGTGGTCAGCCCACTCGATGCATAACCGAGAGGTCCGTGGTTTGATTCCCAGCAAGGGCATTGCTCATTTTTCATCTCTCCTGCTTTGAAATAACCTAATTACTCTACAAGTGGCGCCCGAACTAAAAGGTGGTGAATGGTGATTCTTCACTACCAGCATTTGGCGACTGGGTGCCCTAAAATCCCCAGTCGCACTTTAAAAGGGAGTATATAAGGTAGTTCGCATGCTTCGCGGTTTAGTGGTCAGCACAATGGACGCGTAACCGAGAGGTTGTTGGTTCGATTTCCGGCGAAGGCGTTGCTCGGTTCCCACACCTCATACTTCTAAAATACCTAATGTCTCTACAATACTATTAATAGTTGACTCTAAAACTTAATCGTCAAACATGTTTTTACTTTTCAATGTAATGAATGTTAATTTATTCCTTCATCATTTTTGCATTAATTTTGTTATTTACTAAGCTTTTGTTGATCTGTTATGAAATACTGAGGTAGAAAATGCTACTTTTATTGCACAGAAATCCAATTGTTCTACTTATAAAGAAGCCTAGAAGGCACCGTCTTGTGTTCGCAATTTCGATATCTTGATAGCTTAATTGCATATTAATTAATCAATGGCACAAAACATACTCGAAGTTCGAAAGAATCTATTAACTGCAAATTTACTTTCCCTTCCAAATTTCAGTAATTAGCAGAAATCGTTACAATGCGAAGTAATGTTACTAAGACCGATAATCAAAGTAACTGATTATTTCTGGGTAAAAAAATAAATATAAAGATCTTGGAAGATCTACATATGGCTGATATGTTGATAGGAAATTCTTATATTCATGGACTAAACCTTATTGGCACTTAAAAGGAGTCGGTAATTAGAAATCCATTAATTATAAAAATAAGCATTAAATTGCTATTTAGGCATTAGTAATAGTATTTTGGCTTTTATATGCAATTTAAACAGTATGTTTTTTTTCGTTCCTATCTTTTCGAAATATTCTGGGGAAAATGAATCAAATAATGGAAAAAGTTATTAAAAATTCTTCTTTAAAGCTTACTCACAAGAACGTTAGGGGAAGCCTCTCTAATGTTTTAAGAAATATATTTTTTTGGTAAATATTTTTAGAAACTTTTATTTAATTGAAGAAAATCAGCTTTAACTTAAAGAGAACCAACACAACTATTTGCATTAACCTAAAAGGGCGTTGGCTGGAATGGGCTATGAGTCTTAAACGGAATTTTGCGTCTTGCACTATTAAACAGCGAATTACTTAACAAAATATTGCCACCAAATAATATCGCCCTGCATTATTTTTAAAGAAATTATATGATGGAGTTTGCATATGTGTGTTCCTCGCGCTATGGGAAAACAACGGTACCTGGGGCCATCTAATCTCGAGGCTGTCTATAGGAAATTCTGAAGATATGCTCTTTATAACTATTTCGTGATTTTGCTGTTGAAGTGAATTATATGGCCGTTAAGCGCGGAGAATATGATATTTAATTATTAAATTTAACACACAAAATGCTAATAACAAAAAGACAAAAAGAAGAGTTTTGCAAGCCATTTTACTAAGCAAACTGAGTACTAATATGACGAACTGAGGAAAAAATATTAAAATGCTTTCCAACACTGTAAAAATGTAACATCGAAAATTCTAAACATATGCTGACTTTAAAATTTCTACAATTTTGTTGTTGAACTGTATGTGGCACACATGGGAAATAATGTTGTTTAATAATAAAGCTAAAAAGACAAACAGAAATGGGTTAGCAAAGGGGGGGGGTTACTGCAATGGCAAACTGGTAGACTGCGAGCTTATCGAAAGAGTAAAAAACCTTAACAAACCCTTTTGGGCGACCGTTAAAATCTGAACCGTTTCAGATTTTGCTTTTATGATTATCATTATTATCACTATTATTTTACAATTATCAAAAATATATTTAGAGTAACACTATAAAGACGCCAGAAGCAAAATCACGAATAAGACAACAGAAAAGAGGTTCAATAATGCTTATAAAATATGCATTAATATATTCAGAAAGATTTATCATGGTGAAATTGGAACGAATAATATTCAGAGAATGCGTATTTATTATTCACTGATTAGCGTTTAAGCTTAAGGTGTCATGTTTAAAACTCTTCATGAAAATAAATTGCTAATTAATATTCGGACCACATTTCCAAGCAGGAAAAATTAAATGTTTTGTGCTAAAGTCTTATATTTATTTGTAACGGACTGAGGTTCTTTGTTTTTCGTTCTTTAACTCTCAGATTAATTTTTAAATAACTATGCATAAAATTATTTCTAACGAGATTACAATACTGGAGTGGCAGTAAATTTTAGAATTTTAATCTTTTATTGATTAAAACATGAATTTAGGAATTATGAGCTTCCAAATAATATGCATTTGTGATGTGTTTTCACAACAATTCGACACTTTGTCATTTAAGTAAAACTTTCCCTAAGCGAAAACGCATGGTTCTCACTATGATCGTTCTTCTATATAGCTTCTCGCCCAAAAAAAGATGAAGGTCAATAACGGTATACATTTTTACTCTCAGAAATACTTCTAACATTTAGAAAACTGAAGGAACAAAATAATTGAAGACAGTTTGTCAGCTATGCAGTCACGCACTATGTCGTAAATATTAAATGAGTATTTTGTATAAATCCTAATGTCACATGATAAGTGGGAATAAACAATTTGGTAATAATTGGTTTAAGCATTGAGCATTAAAATAGGAGTGGATTCATTGACTTATAAATCCACTGAGTTGGAGAATAAAGTCATATTCCTAAATTTCCTAATTGTATTTTTTTTCTTTTGTTTATATTCGATTATATCCTTTGCGGTAGAAACAGACATCATTGCCAAATGACTTACGTATCTGACAAAATTAACTTCTGAGAGTTATTGCTGACACCATGTTTCTCATTTAACCTAACTGGGTCCCCGCCTGGGGTCAACGCAGAGAACTCTGTGAAGTTACTGGCTAGGATCAGCACCCAGACAGTCTCGGCTATGGGAGTATAAAATCACAGAGTTTGAAGGTTCGATGGGATGTGGGTAAAACTGTCCCCCTTCTTTCGGTGGCCCACAGAGTGAGATGTTGTAAGCTATGAAACTACGATGAAACCTGAGAACCGAGAGTGGTAACCCCGCGCGTCTAGGAGGTAGTCGTGGTTGTAGAGAGACTTTAAAAGTCTGCCACTTCGGATTGGGAGCCCAAAGTAGTAGCATGATTAGCGTATATTTTAACCCTCTCAACAATGACTGGTGACCTAAATCTTTGCCTAACGTGAGAGTTTCTTAGCTGAAGTCATTCGTGTAGTGTCTATTGACCGAGCATGTATACAAATAATTGCAATTAAACCTAACTGTGGTTACATTACTGAAACGTAAATGTAAAAACGTAATGCCATGCATATAAAAGACATAAAATATATAAATAACATAAATATATCTCGCGCAATCAAAATTAAACTTCTGAGCAATTTCCCCTGCAAAACCCATACAAGGTTTCCCCCTGAATTGCGAGCCTAAACCTTTCATAGACGTTGAATACTACTAGGGCCGGAAACGGTAGTCAAATTATTGTGGAAGCACCTAACAGGTGGGCCATCTTTGCCTCCTATAGTTTGGTTTATGTGATTAAGGCAAAGCCTTAAGGCTATCTGCATAAGGAGGATGCCTTCGTGGAGGATTTCTAAGTGAAACTGGCTCGTATACACGTTACGCATGGAGAAAACCACGAAAGCACCCATGCAGCCACACCGTTTGACGGATTCGAACCTCGGACCGAACTACCAGTTTACCGTTCAGCCGCTAGTAGTCTTTTGCCTTCTATGAGAATACGGGCAAATACAACCATAACTTTTCCGGGATTCCAAAACCCGGACCCTTTGGTATCGCAGTCGGCTTCCTTAACCACCAAACCGCCTAAAACCCATACAAGTTAAAATGCGTTTCTTTGACATTCATCGAATCTTTGTTTTATGGATATTTAAAAGCATTTCGCAATACTTCAGAAGAGGAATCACCATTCTTATGATGCTATTTCACACCACTGATAGAAAGTTCTTCACAGTTTCTTGCCAACTGCAATATAACAAAATGTCGTTTTTCAGCTTAACCTCTTTTATGGTAAATTCTGTGAATTACACGTTCCATCTTTAATATAATCAATCAATCATGTTCTGCCTTATGTGCGGGTAATTGTTTTTTTTAAGACCGGAATAAGATGTGCTTCATAAACGTATCTCCAACGGAGCATCATGATTTTTCTTTTATTTTGTTAATAGAGTCCTGCGTAAAGAGCTAGAAATGGTACTATTACCAGGTAGTATTGCTAGCTCCATGGTAATTAAAAATCACTGCAATTGACAGCGATTGCTGCAACTGCAAAGCCATTAAAGCAAACTTCGTAATCACACATTTCTTTTCTTCTTCTTAAAGTTTGCATTTCTGGAGAATCCCACACTATTATTATAATAACTATTGTTGCTATAGGATTGCATCAAAATTAGCTTCAGGTAAAACACATTTAGTTTATGATAAAAAAATGAAAGTTAGAGGAAACGTATATGCGACTCTGTGCGAATTATTTTGTCACTGCTGTAGACATCATAAGTATTCAAATTATTTATCCATTCATGAAAAGATAAATCGCCTATCAACATATCAAATAACAAGCATTTTGCAACTTTCCAGGAAAATCTGAAAACAAGAAGTTTCATTTTTTGACTTGCAAATTTGCCTTATCATGCACAGAAGCCTATGAAACAAATGATATTGCAGTTCGTGGAGGTGAACTTGTTATTTAAATTGCTTTGCTTTCATAATAGATTGAAAATTCGCTTTATGATTATGCAGGAATTATGCAACATTGTGTTTAGTCGTAAAAATAATGATGATTGGGATGAAGGAATTAGCATGATGAATATATTTATAAATCTAACCATTCACAAGTGCTGATCGTGATTTTTTTTTTATTTTAACTTCTTATAAAACTACTATAGCTACCAGGAGAGTTCATGACTCCCCTGGAAGGATTAAATCATTCCGAAATCGAAAGCTTCAAAACGTTTCCACTTGCTAAGTATGAGATTAAATGCGGGTGATATTCTTTAAAATCGTGAAATCATTTTAGCCAATGAAAACAACAAGTGGGAAGGAGTTCTCGGATCTCAGTTGGAGGTTCTCAGATCCGGGATGCTCTTCCCCCAAACAGAATTTTTTTCCAAATAAGGAAAAAAAATTCAGTTTATTTTATCGATTGATTGATTGATGTGCTCCAAATAAACCAATATCTTAAGGTGCCGGCTGAAAACATCGCGGACGAAAACGTCGTGGATACCAACGTAAGGCGAAAACGTCGTGGGAGAAAAGACACAATGAAGATAACACTGCAGTTCTAAAACATCGTAGTACAAAAAATCACGGTCGAAAGTAAAGCGGTTCAAAAACTTCGCAGTTTAAAAATATCGTGGTAAAAGATAAAGAACCTACAAATCATCGCATGCCGATAACATCGCACACATGAATTTTCAGGTTTTAAAAGCTGTAATTGCATATTCGCATGATCATGTGGGAGCACAAGAAGAAAGCAGGGGTATTTTTACTTCGATATTTCATATCTTTGAACGAACTAATAAATTTTTGCTAAAAAAGTAAGAAGAAAATTTAAGCACTTAAAAATTGAAAATGCGTATAACATTAATGCAACTTCTAACCTTTAATATAACTTTACACAGTTAATTTACTTCATGCAGTTATTTATCTTCCTTTTGCCAAACATATTTAAACTGCAATTTTCATGAAAAATTATCATTAAAAATTTATAAAAATAATTAATTTATTAATGATATTTCTTAATTAACTATGTAAATTTAAAATTTTATTAAGTGCTAGAATTTGCATTAATTTCCTACTCATTTTTAAGTTTTAAATGTTTAAGTTTCCTTCTTACTCTTCAGAAAAATTCTGTTAGCTCATTCAAAAATATGAAATATAGAACTAGAAATATCTCTCTTACCTTCTTGCTCTCCCAAATCATTACGCGACGATAAAATTACAGCTTTTAAAACCTGAAAACTCAAACTCATATGTGCGATGTTATCGTCATGCGATGATTTGTGGGTACTTTATTTTTTACCACGATGTTTTTAAACTGAGAAGTTTTTGAACCGCTTTATTTTCGACCACGATGTTTTAGAATTCCGAAATTTTCTCTTTACTTTCTTTTCCATCACGATGTATTTTACTACGTCATTTTTGTCTTGCGTTATTTTCGTCACGACGTTTTCGTCCGCGATGTTTTTGCGGCAATGGTTTCGGCTGTAACCGTATCGCAATTGACAATAATCTGTAAAAAAGCAATAAACTAACAAAGATTTCGGATTAGTGCTTTAGGACAGATTTAAGACAAATCTCCTAAATTATAAATGGTAGCATATATTGCTACGACATCAGGATTTTTGTTTCCTAAAATACATTCTGCTTACGTACAAAATTTTTTATATAATTATTCCTTTACTTTGATTCAATAAACATCATACAAATTCATGGATTCGAAAGTTGAAAGAGAAATACAAAGAGAAAACACAGCAGCGGAAACGCATGAAATACTGTTTAAAGACATCAGTAATCAAGCATTTATGATGGACCATACGAAGATCTTGATAATGATCCCACCAGATTTCTTCCTTGGCAGACTTGGATGGATAAATACATCGAAGAAGTTCGACAATTGCTGAAAAGCTCTTTAGAATCCTTCACCAATTTTCGCTCTTGGCAGTCATGAATGGATGAAAAACATCGAACAAATTCGACAATTACTGCATGAAAATCGCTCACAAATTTATCTTAATAAAATCCTTATGGAAGAAAAATTATTGTCATTTATTCACATTTTAACCTGCTCGGAAATATGCTATCGAACACATTATTTCTAATAAAGCCTTCTGCAGCAATGAAAAAATATTGCAATTCTTGACTGTCCAGTTTTTCTGCAGAAGTGACATTTCCAGCCGTCACCTCAAAGACAATTCTTAAACGCTTCAATGAGATTCAGGAAAACCGTTACCAGAGACTTAAACAGTACTCTGTTCTACACTGCTGGCTACCCAAACTGCAACGCGCAGAAAGACAAGAGATATCACAACAAAATTTATTTAGTAGATAACATGTTGACCAAGTATCAAATGATTAAATTTATAGACTTCTGTGAAGTGTGGTTCCTTCTAGAATCAGTAGCCAGAGTAGCCGCCATTGTTGAAGATCCTCGCTGCTACACGCTTCGGCATTGATTCAAAGAGACTTTGGATGCGTTCTTGGGGTACAGCAGACCAAGCAGCTTCCACACGTTGCCAAAGTTGATCTGGTGTGGCAGCTTGGGATGTAATCTGGGTCAATCGTTCAGCAACCATGGACCACATGTTTTCTATCGGCGAAAGATCCGGAGAGCGAGCCGGCCAGGGGAAGCAATTCAATCTGGCGATTGACTAAGAATCCTTGGACAATGCGTTTCACGTGTGGTTGCGCATTATCCTGTTGAAATATGGCTGTGGGCGAGCCCTGAAGCTAAGAAAGGACAACTGGCTCCAACACATTGGAGATGTAGCGCTGGCTGTTTAAAAGACCGGCAATGCGTACTAGAGGAGTGCGAGAGTGATATCCAATATCGCCCCATACCATAATACCCGGTGTAGGACCAGCGTGGCGGTGCATAACGCAGCTGTTCAGCATCCTCTGTCCACGGTGTCTCCAGACTCGAATCCGACCATCGTAGTGTTGCAGAGAAGAAACGTGACTCGTCAGTATAGACAATTTCATTCCATTCTGCAGTCCACATCCTTCTTTAATCGCACCATTGGCTGCGGAGACGTCTGTGGTTCTGCGCCAAGGGTAGACGAAGCAATGGACGTCTTGCGGACAGACCACTCTGCTGTAAAAGTCATCGAATGGTACGCGCAGGCTCTGGATGATGCGTTACAGACTGAATGTGCTGTGTTATGCTTCGTGATGTGACTGAGCGATCCGTCACTGCCATGCGCACAATGTTCCTGTCACCATGTGAAGTGGTGCACTGAGGTGGATGCGATCGAACACGTCGGTCCGTCGCAACCCCTGCACCCAACTGTCGCATATCCGCATTAGAATTGTTTTGCTTCACCCAACACGACTACCGATTTCCATGAAAGATAATCCACACTCTTGGTACGCCACTATCCTTCCTCTGTCGAACTCGGATACTTGATCAAAGGATGATCGCTGTTTACTACAAGGCATAACTGATCGTTTTTATAAAAAAAAATACAAGAAAAACACAATTGCCGAACTTAAAATCGTCGAAAACTCCAAGCCTTAAATAGCGCTTTGAAGTGGTGCCACCGGCGCGCGTGATGTGAGTCTGAGCTGAAATTCTAATCATTTGCATATCTTACCTTCCGCTAATGCATTTTGCAAATTTCATGTTATTTGCATGCTTCCTTCAGGGTGTTGCATTTACGGTGGCCAGCAGTGTATATGAAAGTCAGTTGTTTAAAACTTTTATTGGGCTAAACTATGCTTCTGTTTCAACTCTTACCCTTCTATTGTTAAAACCTAAAATCTATTCAGTGAATTACCATAGTAAGCTTAACAAAATGGTAATAAAAAACAAACGCTAATATAACTTAAATTTATTATGGCTCCCGCTCATGAGTGATACGTAAAATCTTAGAAAACAAAATTACCAGCCACCTTGACTGGTAATTTTGTAGAATAACAATTAATCCTTTAGCACTCTGCCAGTTTTTAATTCTAAATACAGTAGTATCTTCCACTGAAGGACACGAACCGGTCCAAACGTTTTGTCCTTTAATTAGAGGTGTCCTTTAAGTATAGTTGCCCTTGTTCTGAGGTGTTACTTCCGGAGGACACTACTGTACTTCAAAACAAGGCTAAATGCTTGTATTGGCGACGACAATCTAGCTCAAATTTTAACTTGTCTAATATGCAGATTACGCCACGAAATTCTAAGCGCTCTTCAACAGCGGCGTTTCTGTGAAAGGCAAGCGTGGCAAGTATTAGCCGTAGGTTTGACTATATTAAGGAATCCCAACATGTTTATCTTATTCACCGCTCTTGAAAGAACGATCTTCTTAATCGATCCTTTACAATTTTCTTTATAATGTACAGTCTAAAAGGTAACAGTAATACAAATAATTACACATAAAATTATAAAGCTAAGATTTAGATTAAGAATATGAACGAATGTTTTGAAAGAGTTTTAGTATTTCTTATATTATTATGTTTCTAATTTAAAAAATATAATGAAAATTTTCATTAACAAATCACAAAATCAAATGCGCAAGTTTCGATCCCAATTAAGGTGATGGCTACATTTCATGTATTATTAGAATATTTTAAATATTTTTTTCATAAAACTGCTTAGTTTAATTTTTAAACCCTCTTGTTCAAAAATGCCCATTCTTCAGTCTTTATAACTTTTCCCTTGTGTTTCTAAGTTTTAAATAAATATTGCTCTTATTGCATAAAAAGTTTATATATTTTTTGAAATAATATTGGTTTCTAAAATATTTTAAATAATTTTAATTTTTTTTTCGCTTATATTTATTTTGTACGATTTTTTCATAACTACATGATATAGATTTCTATCGATAAACAACTAATTGTCAATTTTGTTAAGTTTCTTTTTTATAATCAGCGGGATCTTGATTATACAGATCTAATGTCGGTGCACTGTTAACAGTGAACGAAACATTTTTTGAACGATGCTGTAAACTTCAAATGAGGATCGACAATCAAATATTAAAATAAGCAGGATACAATGCTTCATGTGCTTCCTTTTAAGAAGCTAAACTGTGTGAAAATAAAGCTGGAAATCTTCGAGTATCAAATTATGAGCCGAAGCTCATATCTTAATTATTTTTGATGTTAACATGTAGAAAACGGAGGATAGAAAGACAAGATGTCAGTTGTATATTTGCCGCTATCGTGAAAAAGAATGTAATAAATGACTGCTATTAAATTTCAGTCGCATGGTGAATTTCTAATCACGCATGAATAAAAAAAAGAAATTAGTGGTCACTATGCACTTCCTTGAAAACGTCATACATTATATAACTAGAGATAAGATATCGAGTATAGTTTAAACAGATGGTGTTTCGTGACCCTTTGCGTCTTGGTAATTGAAAAGAAATGATAGAAACATGCTTGCTAATGCCTATCATAGCTTTTTTGCATTTATTAGATTGAAATTTTGATCTAATTGAGCTATCATGAACGGATGGGGGCACCCACGACACCCAACGGCTGGCACGTGGTGTTGAGCTGTTTTACTGAAACCATTACATTTATTACTTTCATAATTCTTCGGAGTTCTTCGATAGTAATATAAATTTATCTTTTTTGATCCTTGAGGAAACAAATCTTTTGATGCGTATCTTTGAGGAATGAATGATAGGTCACAAAGTGACCTCTTGCTGCTTTCTTTATCCTTGAACGGCAAGCTGTTTTTCAGGATAAAAACATATACGTTCAAGTGGTGAAGTCTCTAAAATTAATATTATCTTCATTGCAAATGAAAGTATGTGTTTTAATTTGAATATTAATTAATGTCATCGAAATTCCGTGATGCTTATTTTCATTCGAAAGCCAGATGTTTTCTTCAGAACTGTATATGACTAGAGTGTCATTTCGAAAACAAATTAAAATGACACTGCTAATATTTAAGATAAACTTGATTAATAATGATGAAGTCTTATAAATAGAGGTATTAATAGCATAAATGCTTTAGTTTTGTATCATTAGTGTATAAATTGCATTATAAAAGCGAAGCTATGCGGCGATTAAAATCTGAGCTCGATGTATCATAATGCAAAATATCAGAAAATAAATTTTTCTCTGAGGCAATTTTGCATTTGGAAAAGAAAGTACTGCTATGAAATGCCCAGCTGAGATAAGATAGCTTCCTCACAAAGTGAGGTTAGGGTTGCCAGAAAGTGGATGGAAAGACAGGATTCCCAGATGTGGCACGAAATAGCCTATTTGGCGACAAAATTGGAGATATGTCATAGAGGGAGCGAGAACATTCTACAACGAATTTTTACCGCTTTTCCCGAAGACAGGTCAAAAGCTATGTACACTCTACCTGTTTGCAGAACAGGAAATATCTTTAATATGCAAAGTTAAATATTTGTAGTGTTTTGAGTTCAGAGATTAGATTGAGAGTGATCGAATTTGCTTTTTGTCGTGGATCTCTCTTCACCGCTGTAGCCTGAAGGCTGTGTTGCTGATTGTTTCAACCTGTTTATCGTAGATTTTCGACGACTTCAACGTGTCTTTGTAACTGTCCTGTGCAATACTGACGAATAAATTGTGCTTTGATTCTTCAATAAGTGTTATACAGTATTTAAAGTGGTACAAATCTTCTGTACCTTTGTTTAAGAGCCATAAGTTTACTGAAAATATACTAACTGGAACAAAGTTGAGTTTTATGAAGAAAAAATGGGTTTGGAACAATGGGTTTTGAATAATGAAAAGCAGTATTAAAACTAGCTTTCTTAAAGCCGCACGATAAAAACTGATCAAATTCGCAACGTATTTGCCAGGCGTAAAATGCTTTTTAAAAATACAATGAAACTGAGATAAATTATGTTGCAAGGAATTTTCTCCCTCCTTACCTTCGCAGGGTAATTGGAAGCATGTCTGACAAGCAGTCGGGGGTCTTGAGCTACAATTATGGACATTGAAGACATTGTTGTTTCCTCGTCTTTTTCTTTTCCAAAATAAACCATTATGATTTTTTACAATGCAGCATCCTTATTTCATTGCCATATTATCTATGACGAAATTTCATATTGAAAGCTATTTAAATGATCATATGTACTGGACTTTACAATAGTGTCCTTTTCACGACATAACCAGGAGAATTTTATGGATGCTGTAAATATTTCTGGATTTTACAAAATGTAGACATGAATTTTATTTGTGCCGATTCATCCGTTACTGAGAAGTTTTGTGTAAGCAGAAATATATTCAATGCTGATTGAACTTGAGATGTCCATAAAAATAGTAGTCCATTAAAGTATTTTCGAGGACTTCTATTAAAAGTTGGTACCAGTGCTTACTCAATATTCTGAAGATATATTGCAAGGAGAGGAGAGCATCTTAGAGTAAGACTATTAGTTCTAACTGTGTTAAAATAATGCTCCGAATAACGGTCATTGGAGATGCTGATAATAAGAATCATAATAATCTTTCTAAATTTGCAAGAGAAGGTTCGAAAGTTTACATATAGAAGCTTCGTGTCTCTGCAGCAAAATTTGTGAATACCAAGCTGATTTTTGTTGCCTTAGCATCTCCAACGATAATTAGTTCTGTCTCCAATCAATTATATAAATGTAATGAAGAAGAAGATTACTGCGAAGTTTAGAGACTGAATATATCAGATTAGCAAGAAATTGGGGAAGTTATCTTGTATAATTCTGAAATTTAAAAAGAATAGATGAAACTGACTAATCAGAAAACTGAACACTATCGTCTAATTATTGTGAAACTGCTTTCCAGAAATACGGTAGTGAGCAACTATTACTATCTGTTTTGTGAAATATAAATGGACTGCATGCAAAAACCCACTTTCAAAGCATTTATACAATTCCAAAGAATTAAAAGTGAGATTTTGATTTTCGATGTTTCACTTTTTATTTTCTTTGACTAGTCCATTGAATGATACGACATGCACTTCAGAAATGTTTGCATGCCATAGTCTAGCTATACCTAATCATATTCATCTGATATATTCACGGCAATATCCTTGACAAAACGTTATTCAAAATAACTTTACTTATCAAAAGATGTGTAACGATCTTCATCATAGATTGTAATATGTGTGCATGAGTTACAAATTTTGTATATAAGTATATAATATTACTAAAATTGTAGTATCTCTTGTATAATAACATGAAAAGCCTCAAGAGTGTGAAGCAATGATGGAAAAATAGCGTTACAGGGGTAAGTTCAGTTAAAATTGAGGTAAATGGCTTGGCGAGATAGCGCCAAACTAGCGATGCTTTCCGCAACTAATTTTCGTCGCCAGATTTGGCAAGAAATTATCGCCAAAAGGTTTCAATTTAGTTAACAAAAATTATCGCCAAAAGTTATTTTATCGCCAAGTGTTTTCAAGCTTGGCGACCATAGGGCAACGTTTTTGATCTATACCAGTGTAACTGTAACTGGTCTGATTCCTATGAAATTTAACTGTATCTGGCCCTATGTAAGTGTAACTATGAATGCCTTCTAGCAATTTCGAAAAACTGAAGGCACTGGGAATTTCTCGGCCAGCGGGAAAAAGACTATATAATATCGGAGTTCAGTTCAGAGTTGGTTAAGAGTTCAGCTAAAATATTGAGAGGTCATTGTGCGAACTTGTGCATTTGAGGCTTTTATATTGTCTTCTATTTAACGTTCTTAATAATTTGAAGTGGTAACTATTGATTTTGGTCTGTATACTTAGAAGATGTGTACGAGTACTTTGTTATAAGTTCCAGAGCTGTAAAGTGTTTCTTTCGAGGAAATAAAATTTGTCAACCTAGCTCTCCGTTCTGTAAGCATTCAATCCTTTACGAACTCGTACGCATGTAAGACATCTGATGCTTCTCCCATCAGTTTTTTATAACTACTTGAAATACCTTTACGTTTCCTGCGTTTTAAAAAAGGATGCAATAAACATATTTTCTGTTTTAGTTCTGTGAACAGTTAACAATATAATGCATGACAGCAATCACTCGGTTATTTCTATTGGAAATTGAAAAATTCTTCGTAATTTTAACAATAAACATAATTCCTATATTGAGTTTATAGTTTGTTTATAGCATTTCAAATATATGCAGTGAACCTAATGTTGTTCAAAACCTAATGTTCTTCAAAATGTATCTGTATTTACTGGCTAATTATTAAAACACATTTTTTTTTGTTATTTTATTGCATTAAGTTTAGAATTATGCTAACTATTCCCATAAATTTTGCTGAGTTTAAATTCATTGCTGCGTGGTAATAGTATATATTTAATTAAACACATTTCACATTTATCTGAATTTCCTAGCAATAAAATTTATTTTTAACGCAATTAACATAGTCATGCTAAGTGAGGAAACTTTCTTTTGACCTTGTGACATTAAAGTTAAAAGAAAAATATTTTCAACATAGATTATTTTTATCTCAGCTGTAGTGTCTGGAAAGGAAGAGTATAACATAACAAACCCAAACTAAAAACACATTTAGATGCAGTTTTTTTTCCTTCTCTTCCTTATCGTTTCCTGACTATAAATGAGCAGAATCCTATGCGGGTTGAGAGCCAATGTAGCGAGAGGTCGTTTGGTTAGGTATTCCGCCGTGACTCAAGCGAAACTTCCAGCTGTCGATCTAACGCATGCGCCTTGTTTAAACAATTACAACTTTTGATAATTTTCTTTTCAAACTATCAGTTGCCTAATGAATAGAAATTCACTTTTTCCTCGAACGATTAAAGAAAAACATTCTAGGGAACATTTTCTATTTCAAAAAAACATAAATTATAATTCAAAAGTAAATTCAAAGTAAATTATAATTTAGAATTAAAGCCAAAATATAAAATGCAGAATTTCGGATAAGACATATTTCTGCAATATTTATTCAGTATATATTAATTTATCTCAAACCAAATCAAAATGTTTTCTGCAGTCAGCATTGCAAATATAGAGGAATAAAATTACAAAATGCTGACAGAACGGCTACTGCGAATGATAATAAAGATATTTCCTACAAACATAGCAGACAATACGTAATTTAAAGAATTACTGGTTGTTGCATGTGCACGGAGATCAGCGGACAAAACCTTTTCACAAATGTCTCCAGAGAGCATTTGCATATGTCTCGATTAAATGAGGACAAACTGTACTTCTAAATTCGATGCTGATAATGTAGGAAGTTTACAAACTTCAAGGGCAATATACGAAAGCTTTATCGCAAAACAAATTACAAGATAAAAAGGGAAGATTAGTAACATACTAAGATATTGCATCAAATGCTCTAAATTCAAGCCACCAGCAATAACACAAGCGGCACGTAGTCTTGCATTCAGCATACTCCAAAATACCTGTAAATTTGCCTAACCACTGAATACACTGCTAGTATTTATGGTGTGAAGGACGCAAATAGGTATGCTTTCGGAAGGTTTGTATGTTGATTTCATAACCCATCTGACTTACCAAATTGCTAAACTCTTACCAGAAGAACAGGTGTGCACAAAAACGTAATAATCTCACTCAAAATGCTAGAATGTAACCTTAAACATCTCACCTAACATTAACAGAGTAATAATGCAAACGGAACTGGATCTGTTCTTAAAAGATCGATGTAAAAAAATGCAATTGCTTCTTTCCAGATCTGACCAACCCCTGCCAAGTGGTAGAAAGATCTCATACCTACCAGAAGGTACAGAGACCACGATGTGGAAGGCATCAAATACAGCACATTTCTGGATTGTAGTTATCTGAATAATTAGTGCGGCTGGACAGTACATACACTACCAAAGGCTACAAATGCCAATGATCCACCACTCTTCACTACAACCATATCCATATCCATATATCTTTATGTAATCTAGTGACTTTAAATCTAGAATCTTGCAGATCTTTCTGAGGATTACTGTGTCTTAGCCTACGCGTGATGAAGAAGTGTTCGAAACTCTCACAAATGTGTGCTAGAGATCCATCATGCATAAACCACATACCTTGAGAGAGCTATGTAAACCATATGTAGCTATAACGTTATTTCCAGCACAACCGTTAAGACGTGATTAACGAAATGATTTTCTAAAACCCGTTATTCGAAGATTACGTTTTTATGATTTATGCTTTAATACGCTTCATAAGAGATTTTCTGCTTATCGTTGGGTATAATGTGCATTTCATTGCAATGCATGGCTTTATTAGTATATTTTCAGAGATTCATTCTTGCAGACCACAGTAATTTGTTCAACAGTTGCGTACCAGTACTTATGTAATTTATTCAGCATTTTAGTTTTTGTCAATTAAACTTTGATATTTATTCCCGTAGAATAAATTTATTCAATATCTGCTTCAAACTAGATATACACTTTAGTATTACCATAACTTTCATATTCTACAAAAAGGAGATGAATGATGTTCAGTGAATTCCTTAATAATCCCAATGTGATTTAATAGCTCCGTATGCCTTAATGTTTACTTTTCATATTAATGTAATCAATCTATTTTCGTATTTTTCTCCATTAATACCCGCTGGCTGAAAATAATTTACAGCTTATTGTATGTGCAAGATAACTTTTCTATAACATTTGCCTTGACCCAAAATTTCAAATGAACCAGATGGCAGTTTAAAAAAAAAAAAAAAAACTAATGCAAAAACGATATGAAATTAAATAGTCTTTTTTTTAAATAAATAACATCAATGCTACTTTATTTTCCTTTCAAAAGAAAGGCATAAATAAATTATTAATTAAACTGATATTTATAAAACCTTTCTCTCTTTTTCTAGTATTTATCCAAATAAGAAATGTCAATGTTGGTATTAAAGCTTATTTCTGCCAAGAATGATACGTTATAAGTTTTTGTATTGTACACGGCTTAAAAAAATGAGACAGTTCTAATCTCCCGTTCTACTGGGCCGACTGACGAAATTCAAATTGCGGTTTTCATGTCTCGAAAGCGCGACTTCGGACATGTATTAGATTAATATACAGCATTGTTCTAATATAGGTATTTTAGGATAAGTTCGGACTTTTCTGAAATGACATGTCATTTTTTTTTCCATATTACGATTCTACTACTCAAATTATGCCAAACTCGTAAAAATCGCGAGAGTAGTTTTTTTTTTTTAAATAGCTCTAAAAGGTTTAGCTCCTCAATGTTAATTGAGTTTGGTATATATTTATAAATATCTGTTTTTATATTAAATTTATTTGATTCTTCCTTTCACATTTCGAAATTTAGGTTCATTCCAAGTAACATTGGCCCATTTTTTATAATTTATTTTCATAATTTGTATTTTTAAATAATTTTTATAAATTTTTCGAAAAAAAAATCGAAATATAACCTATAAAATTTTGACCATCGTCTTAAACTAGATGTATTTCTAAGCACATCTGCAAAAAATTAGAATTTTTTATTCCAAATTTCGGAAGATGTGCGTGAATTTATATATTGGCGCGCTTTGAAATTTGGCATATTTTCTGAAAGCGATACTAACATAAATGTGGTTTACGCACTTTGATAAAATTATTTGAAAGTATGAACAATAATTTTTTCCTCTCGTCTGCAATGAAAAAAAGGGGACACAGGTTGAATAAATTAAGAAGTTCGACAAGTAAATCATAAGATAGATTAAGATAGAGGTCTCAGTGGATTTGTCGGAACGAAACTTGTTTCTGATTGTCCAGTTAATTGATTTTGTTTAAAGCTTCAGAACACTTTTCCCTTGGCAAGTTCTGTTTGGAGCTTGAGTAAAGAGATTAACTAGAGTTTTATCTGGTTTTGTGTATATTTTTTACTTTTTCAATTCCAAATGTTTATTAAAAATAATTTGCAAAGTTCATGAAAATAAGGAAGGTGTAGGAGATTATAGTTCTTGCAGATCCTTGAAAATTTCTCTTTTCAATTTAATTTCTCAAATTCGATTGTAAAATTTAGCAGTACTAAGCGCTGATTTTTCTACTAGTTTTTCTTTCATCTTCGAGCAGGAGTTTCGAGAACTTTCTAAACACACACACACACATGTATATATATATATATATATATATATCTAATAAATAAAT
>KK122455.1:135545-178435 GCA_000611955.2 Stegodyphus mimosarum | reverse complement strand
TATATATATATATATATATATTAATTTTCCTAGTAGAAAGTAAAAAAATTAATTAAAAGTAAATTTATGAAGATAGTGTAAAACTAAAATGTTAACAGTATGAAACTACAAGGTTAAGGAAAACAATTAATCAAGTATTGCTATTAAACGGAAATTAATTGTCTTTTCAAGGAGAGGAAATAAATTTTTGATCAATTAACAACAATCATTAGAAGCGGATGTGGTTCGCCGTCTTAATATGCAATAACCAATTGTAAAATGTATGTATAATATGCATCTCTATCAGTTTATCCGCTGCAGGCCGCAGTGAGTAGTGCCAAAAATGCAAAATTATAGCATCAAAATCATAAGCTTAGAAAAGCTTTTTTTTTTTTTTTTTTGTATTTTAACCGGAGACCGAATCCATAAAACAAAACATGTAAATTCCAGAAAGAATAACGAAAAATAAAGAAGTTGAAAAACAAGTTGATTTACTTACTTATTTACTTACTTATTTACTTCGCCCGTTGCACTAATCGCTTGATAACGATGCAGCGGAAGATGTGCAGAGGCTGTTTGCATATTTTTAGATGTTTTTGCTTTGCTATGAAAAAAACAATCGTTTGCTTGGAAAAAAAGTCGTTTAACTGCAGCTGTATTTCTGAAGGTATAAATTTTCGTCTACTGCTTGATAGTTTGGTTTTCACGCATGGCGCTTTTAAAGAGGCAATGGATAAAAGGATATGTTTGTGTTCATTCCGAAGAAATATTTTCGGATCTGGCTATTAGAAAAAGCCTTGAAAGCCATGGTTTGTAAACAGCTAAAGCTACGATAGATAATATTGTGAATAAGAAAGAAAACAAGCGTCAAAGCCTGGCTTAAGGTGGAAAAATATTCCAAATATTTATCAAAGGAAGAAACGGAATATTTAAAACAGTGCTAAGGTAAGATTTTTAATGTTAAAAGGAAATTCACCAAGTAAAAGACCGGTTGAAAAATCATTAAAATACAAAGTGTCGACTACAAACAAAGTGATTAACACTGATCTGGATCTTAAAATGTTAAGAACACATGATGTGCGTCGTCTTTCTCCAAGACATATGGTTGAACATACAACGCGCTGCAGAATTTTTTATGAGATACATTTATACATACAAAAATGGGAAAATATGGTCGCAATAGACAAATCTTAGGTATATTTAAATAACTGAAATAAAAAATGATCCATTTATTATTAATCAAAAGGAGAAAAGTACGTTAAAAATGCATTCTTCTGTTCAAAGAGTCTAAAGAAAAATTTTAAAGGGATTTATCATTCTTGCTGTTTTTTCAGATAACGGTAAATTAAAAATAAGCAAAATAGAGAAAAATGTAAGATTAACTTCATATATTATCGGGAACATATTTTATACCCAGCGTCAAATACAAAATATTCTGTTTACTCACAGTGTTATAAATAAGCAGAACTGCATCAAGACAAAGCAAGCAATTACACTTCAAAAACCACTGTTAATTTCCTGGAAAAAACTCAACAAGAAACGATTATCAAAATAATTTCATTCATATTACAACTAAATTTTCTGATGTATCTCCAATGGAATTTTGCTCTTTTGAATTTTTAAGAAGCGAATTATTCAGATGTCGACCTACAACCCTCCTTGGACTTTCGAAAGTTATTCAGGAGAAATGGGAGAAAATACCTCTTCTGATACTAAAAAAAACCTTTATTGTCTTGTAAATTACGATTAACAAAGATAGTAAAGAATAGGGGTTATCAAGTGGAACATTTAAAACACAAAATATTTAGGTAAAATATTTCTGTAATACAATGAAATTCGTCTAAAATATGTGCGAAAAAGCTTTTCTTGTAGGTTTCTTTTTTTTCTTTTCTTTCCCTTTTTCAGGTATTTGTTGCGCCCTTCATGCTGTTTGCCATTGTTTTTCTGCTTTTTGTTTTTTATTTTTCCATGTCCGGTTTGTTCCGAATTGAATATGGAATGCATTTTAAACACTTTATTCCCATTTGTTTAAATTTATTTTGCATTATTACCGCTTCCTGTTATTCCAATACGCAACTGGCTCAAACTGCTTGTTTCATGACTTTATTTGTACGAAGTAAAAAGCAAGTGCTGTAATCACTTAAAATGTCAGGTATTATATTTCAACGAAAATATCTATTTTGATTACTATTGAATGCAATTTAACGCGGTTTTTGAGTGACATTCTTACGTAAGAACAGAAAAAAGGACTCTTTTTTTAACTCAAAAATTACAAAACTGATTTAAAATGGATTCTGAAGAGATTTTTTTGTGGCGTCTGTGCGTATATACGTATGCATGAATGTATCTCGCATAACTCAAAAACGAGTAGCCTCAGAACGTTGCAATTTTATATGTAGGACTGCCATAACATGTAGATGTGCACCTCTTAGTTTGGCTGCAATCGGCCGCACCAAAAGTATATAAATGTGTGTATATATATAAATATATATATATACTCTGTTATTCGGCTCAGTGAGCTCACTTTTTTTTATTCTTATATGTAGGTATATTGTGCATTTTTTAAAATTCTTATATGTTGGTAAATTGTGCATTTTTAGAATTATCAACAATTTAAATGTTGTCTAAGTGCGGCTAAGCCTAATCATTTTTCTCATGGCGAACATGTCTGTTTACAATTGAAATATAAGAGAATATTTGATTTGTTACCAATTTAGAGAAACTATGTTTCGCAAAAACAAAGACAACGCCTTCTTTTAGTATTGCGAATTAAATCATGCTTAGTCCATTCTGGATTTTATTCGAGGAAATAAGTGTTTAAGATTAACTTCGTAATTTTTAATATAGATATTTTGAGTTTTTATGTATTTTTACCTTCTAGCGAAGTGAGAATTGAATTAATTGAATGAGAAATACTGAATCGTCTGCGAAAAGCTGTTTCTTTCTTTTTTTTTTGTTTAAATATTTTTTGACTCGTTCCAACAAAATTTTAAAATGTTTATTACAATCTGAAGCTTTTTTGGTTGTTTACGAATTTTGCTTTATGTTTACAAAACTTGTCTTTACATTTAGTTTTCCAATTTTTAATCAAATAAATTGCATATAGTTATTTTTTTAAATGTAGAATTATTATTTTTGCAAGTTTTGTTTTTAAACTCGATCCACTCAATTTTCTTTCCAAAGTATTAGTATTTACAAAGACTCATCAAAAAGGTGGCTGCAGGCCCAAACTTCAAGAAAACACTAAATGATTATTTCTTTCAACAATACAGTTGTAAGACTTACTTCCACAGAGATCATTATAAAGGTCATTCATGAGAGTATTTGAATTAAAAGTAGCTAGAGAGAGCATTTGAGAAATTACTTTAATCAAGATTATTCGCTATTGTAGATAGAAAACGGGGTCAAGAAAATGATACATTAATGCTGTGATGAACCTGATCTACGAATTAAATTGCATGCAACTTTTTCCTACGGGGGCTTTTTCAGATACTGTAACCGTTCCTCCATGGCGAGCAATTCTACAGACCATGGTGTAACTTTGGAGGAAAAGGATTATCATATGGATAGCAGCCGTGTTTGTGAAAGTGAATATATTGAAATATTTTAAGAATTTACTTGCGTTTCAATATATTAAAATTTGGTATTGCTTACCAATTACAGATTAGTTAAAATGGACCTCAGAATTCTTAATTACGCTATTTTAAACTTAGCAATAGTAAGACAGCATTTGCCTTGTTGCTTAGTAATGCAAATGGTTAAAAGAATCATCAATATAATTACAGGGAAGTTAAAATTGATGACAAGAATGTTACTATTAAAGAAAAAGTCAATGATTTTTAATCTTTTGTTACGAAGAAAAATATTGCGCCAACTTCATGTAAGTTGGAGGCTAAAGGAAGGTATGTAATGTCAGTTAGCACGAATACTACATATCCTACATGAAAAATTAATTCAGTGACCCTTTATTTAATTCGTAATCTCAATCAATCACTGCAATTACTTTTAAGTGGAAGAAACTGCAGCTTCATCTTTAGTACTAAGGTTCTTTAGTGCCGTCTTGCAGATAACACTTTTTATTTCTAGTAGCATCGTATGATATACTATAAATGTTCTTCATCAAATCGAGAATATAAGCTATAAATTTCAGTTTAAAAATAAGGACTATTTTAAATATTATCACATGCTTTCTAACAAAACTGTGACTTTACCTAAACTGGTACTATTAAGCACAGAGAAACTTCAAATCATCCTTGAGAATTTAAGCCTTTTCTTTTATTTTTCAAGATGTTACCTGACTAGGATTGAAGTCAGTTGCATAAAATTAACATTCAAATTCCGGCGATGTTTATTTGATGAAGGTCAAAGTATAAGTATCTTCTCTGACACTAAGCAAGAACTACTTCAGTTTCTGGGTCAAATGAAAAAAACAAAACAAAATGCACATTAAGAAATAGAGTTTTACTTTTCTTTGAGTATTTTATTATGTTTATTAGTAAATCAAACTAACTAATATTTTGAACTGTCCTAATTTATGTGAACATTTGGTGAAAACAAATTAATTTTCTTTTCAACATATTTAATCCAATTGACATAGAATGCAGAACTCCTTCACTGTTATCAAATAATAATAATTAAAAGAAGTTCCATGAGACAACTAATACTATTCTACGTTACCCTTGCTCTACATACTTAGCCTGTTCTTGAGTTATTTAAAACCAACTTATTTTAGAAGTTCATACTTCATAATGTGCTTATGCATCAATAAAATTTGCATGTAAAATATCTGATCTCAGTCATTTCTAACGATATATGTAAATGTGCATATTGTTTCTGAATTTTAAAATATTTTATCTTTTTAACCCCTTCCGGTATTATGACGAGCCTAGCTCGTCATCGGTGTTTAATGCCATACGCACAAAGACGAGCTACACTCGTCATGCGACTAAAGTTACTGTTGAATGTGATAATTAATTTAGTTTAAAATTTCTAGTGTACTGAATTTGGCAACACTTTTGTTACTTGTGGAAATATCACATATCACATACCACTATCACATATTGTTTACCGTTAGAATTTCTTGCTACAAGACGCGGCGAAATTGTTGTTAGTCTGTAAGATTTCATTCTTGTGAACAGTTGGTGTGATCATCGGTCGATATACATTTTTGCTAAAAGAAAAAACGTGTTGTATAATAAATACCATAATGGATAAGAGTAGTACAGAGTACGAAGGTCAAGGTCATTGGAGCGATTATGAAGAATCAGAAGAAATAAGTGTACATTTACCTGATACTGATAATGAAAGTAATGATAGTGAAATATTAACAAGGACGCGAAAATGACGAGTGTAGCTCGTCATTGTGCGTATGGCATGAAACACCGATGACGAGCTAGACTCGTCATAATACCGGAAGGGGTTAACAATGTGTAAAAATGGATATTAATTAAGAATATGTAAGAATTATAAAATGAAACAAGTTTTTTTAATAAAAATTAAATGGTTATTTCATGCACAGTTTTTCATTATTAAATCGTACCGGAAGGGGTTAAGCAAACAAACATTCAAAATAGGCACCATTTCAAGATACATTGATTGTTATTGGCGGCTTATTTTTACATTAGTGAAAAACGTTTACGGTTTAATAAATAAAAGATAAAAATTAAAACATCAGTCTAATCAGGAAACAATTAGGCCTAATTCAAAAATTATTAGGCCAGTATGAGGCCTAATTCAAACATCGACCTTCCTACGATTTAGCAAGTGATTTAGATTAGTTACGTTACTTCGCAACGTAGCGTTATGCACATACCTGCCTAGCTAGATTTAGACACAGGTTAAGATATTTAATTTATATTTCGGGTTAAAAATTACACAGTGCATAACAAACCGAGTTATATATCTCAGTTTTGGTGATATTATCTCTAATTCAAAATTTATAATGCACCTGTGCCAAATAATTTTCAGTACGTATAACTAATTGATGAGTTTTATAAATATTTCCGTTATCATTATAATAATTAAAACATATTTATAACAAACAACACTGTGTGATTCCGTGCAAAATAATAAGTTTCGCGTTGCTTAACAAAGACATTCGAACTTAACGTTTGACGGTCAGTCGTCAGTGAATACATCCGAGGACTTCAATGGCGACTGTGTGGCGATGCTTGAGTTCAGTCACTTTTTTTTTTACCTAGAACTTCGGTTCTTTGTATTTATACTTCTCTATAAAGAAATGATATACCCTAAATATCGGTTTTTTAAGACTTCACCTATATTTTTTTCTGCATTTTCTTAATTGGAATTAAATTGCTGACAGCGAATGTTTTCTGAATATTCTCAGTTGGAATTAAATTGCTGACTTTTTACAGGGTTGAAAATTTAGAAAACTTAATTTTCTAACCAGTTATTGAACATGATTTACGAAAAATATTGAAAAATAATACTCATATCAACTTTTGGTGTTGTATTTACAGAAGTGGAGCAACAGGCAATGTATTTTATACCATGTAAAGGAAGAACTGCAATCGCGAAAAATTTCGGTTATCATATTTCAACAAAAATATCCATTCCAACTCCTCTTGAAACCATTTTAACCATGTTTTTGCTTGCCATCTATACGTACGGACAGAATAAAGGACTGTTTTTGCTGAAAAGGTTTGTAAAGTGGATTTAAAATGGATACAGAAGCGATATTTTCTTGATCTCTGTACCTACTAATGTATGTATCTCGCATAACTCAAGAACGAGTAGCTGTACAACGTTGAAACTATGTATATGGGACTTCTGTAACATGTAGTTATGCACCTCCCTTTTTCGTTGATATCATCGGCTGTACCAGTTATATACAATTATACATATGCACATTCCCAGTTTATCACCTGGCTCGATGAGGTTAGTTTTTTCTTATTCTTATACGTTGGTAAATTGTGGATTTTTTGCTTTAAAAGCGATTAAATTATGTGGTTTTTATGTACCGGTTAAGGTTTATATGCCTTTAGTTAATCTACCTACAATAGTTCTGAAATTACTTCCAAGTGGCGAGTTGCAGCTAACAAACCGCTATTTGTTTACATATGAAACTCAGCGGAATAGTGAATTAACTCATTTTTTGCAGCTTCAATATCTTTTTGCCTAGTGGAATCAAAAATAAACTTTCAGTCCTGTGCACCGAAAAAATCTGTCTTCCTGTCCACTAATCATGTTACTTGTTTTTGCATAGAAACTCTAATTTTAATTGTAAAAATGGTTTAAGTGTGTTTGATAGTTTATGTTTTTCTGCATTTTTACACTTTGTAATGAAGATCTTTTGAGATTTTATGTATTTTTGCTTTGCCGAGAAGTGAGAACTGATGTAACTGAGTGAGAAATATATCTCTAATGAAATCTGAGGAAATAAGTTCAATTGAAATGCAGCGACAAAGCCATACGAAGAAATCATGTAGTGTCCACATCAGATTTCTTTAATTGGAATTAAATTGCTGATAGTGAACTGAGTATTGTTCCAACAAGGGCCGAAATTTTACAAAACATAATTTTCTCCTATATTATTAAACATGATTTACGAAAAACATTGAAAAATATTACTCAGATGAACGTGTAGTGTTGTATTTAAAGAAGTCGAGTAAAAGCCAATTTCTTTTTTTTTGTTTCTATTAAAAAAATCGTAAATTTAAATTTATATGAAATAGTATTAAAAACAGTTTTAATTCCAGGCAACTACTTTGAAGTATGTGCACGTGCAGCTAAGCTTCGTAATGCTGTAAGCCGTGTCTTTTGCACAAAACGGGTAAAAGTATGTATTCTTTTACTTCCTTGCACAAAGTAAAAAGGAAATACTGTAATCGCGAAAAATTTCGGGTATCATATTGTTACGTTATACGGGTTCGTGGATTCGAGAGTATCCGATGAAAACACGATGCAGAACAATAAAAAGCACAATTTATTTACAAGAATCACTATTTACATCACAGTTTCAAAATTACCTTTAAAAGCGTCGAAAATCTACAATAAATACGCTGAAACAATCAGCAACACAGCTTCAGGCTGTAACTGTAAAGGTAGCTTCACGGCAACACTAAACTTATAATAAACACCGTGGAACAATCACCAATACACTGTCAAGCTATACTGTAAAGGTAGCTTCACGGCAAAGCACTATCTCGATCGCTTTCCGTTCACAAACCTCTCGCGTAGCTTAGCACTCACAGTAAGCAGCTATTCTCACAATGCCGGCTCTCTGAAACGCAAGGGTTTATATAGCTTTTCCTTAGGTTCCACAGGTTTCGAGAAATATCTCGACAGGAAGTTATTCTAGAAGCTTCCCGATTGGACCATGGAATATCGCCCATTTGGTCGCCAAATGGGCGATATGGTAGCCAATCTGGCAACCCTACTATACACTATTTTATGGCAACCCTAATGCTATGCCGGAAAGCTTACATACAGGCGCAACCGCCGAATTTTTCGCAACAATATTTCTATCGCTATCGAATGCAATGTAACGATGTTTTTGAATGACATTCGTTCGTAAGAAAAAAATAAAGGACTCTTTTTCCAAAAAAAATTATAAAACTGATTTAACATGAATTCTGAAGACATTTTTTTTGTGGCGTCTGTGCGTATGTACGTACGTATGTATGTATATATCTCACATAACTCAAAAAGACTAGCCTCAGAACGCTGAAAATTTGTATACAGAACTCCTATAGCATGCACATGTACACGTCACATTTTGGTTGCAATCGGCGGCACCAAAAGTATATAAATATATGTATATATACACTGGTTATCAAAAATTAAGGAAAAATCACAAGAATAGCGATAACTCCCTCAAAAATAAGCCAAACCGTGTAAAATTGGAATGTTGACAAGAAAGAGTAGCTGAGTAAAACTGTAATATGCAAATTAGTGGCACTGCGCTCAGAATACGACATCTACGAGTACCATAAACGTCCATGTTTGAGAGCAAGCTCGCATATTTCACCGTGATAGTGACATCAGAAATCTGAGATAGCTAATTCGTAACAATGACCTCCAGGCATCATTTGCCTGCAGAACTACGATGGAGAGCCATTGGGAGACTAGAGGCAGGGCAAAGTCAAACAGAAGTGGCCAGACGGCTGAATGGGAGTCATTCTGTTGTTCACAGACTTTGGAGATAATTTCAAACCACAGACTCGGCATCTAGGAGGTTCAGCCAAGGACGGCCAACTGCTACGACGAGCGCCGATGACCGATATTTCACATTATATGCAGGCAGGAATAGAACCGCTACTCCGACTCTTCTTGGATCGTCGCCTGCTGCTCCACTCTGTTACTTGGCTTGGTTTTTTATTCTTATATGTTAGTAAATTGCGCATTTTGTGCTTTAAAAATGATTGAATTTTGTTGTTCTTATCTTCCGGTCAATGGTTTTATGCCTTTAGTAAATCTGCATACAAAATTTGTAGAATTATCAACAATTTAAAAGTTGTTTGATTGCGTCTAAGCCTAATCATTTTTCTCATGGCGGACATATTTCTTTACGTTTGAGACTTGGGAGAATATTGGATTTGTTGCCAATCTAGAGGAGATTCGCAACAACAAAGGTAACGCCTCCTTTTATTATTGCCGATTAAATCATACTTAATCCATTCCCGAATTTATTCCAGGAAATAAGTACTTAGGATTTACTTCGTAATTTTTAATATAGATATTTTGAGTTTTTATGTTTTTGCCTTGTCGCGAAGTGTGAACTGAACTAATTGAAGGAGAAGTACTGAATCGTCTGCGAAAAACTGTTTCTTTTTTTTGTTGTTTTGTTTTTTTGCTTAATTTCTTTTACACATCCTTTTAGATTTATTATAATATCTGAATAGAACATGTGACAACGATTATGTGAAGCTAGTGCCATAGTGTCGCTGTGTTAAACAAATATAGTGAATTTTAAAGAGTGTATTTATTCTATTGTGGCTTATGCGCTACTGATGAAGTGGACTTAATTCAATCCACTAAGTTTAAATGAAATGCGAAATGCGTATAATTTAATATTCCGTACAAGGAAGTCATTTGGGGTACTCATCAAATTTTTTAACATGTATAAGTAAATATCATTTTATTTACTTTTTAGAGAAATAAATGTCTCTTATATTCAATAATTAGCTGTAGGGTTTTGTTTATTTTAGTTAACAGTTAATTCGATTTATGAAGCAACATTTCCTATTGCTCTTGCTTTCAACCCACGCCTTCTTGACAGAATAAGATTTCAGTTTCGCGTATTATGCAAAATAAGGTAGAAAGCTACTTTTTAACCTCGTATCTGAGTTACTTCAGACGCAGCTTGTTATGCTTTCCGACCGCGCTGTTTCTCAACTAGTTAAACTTGCTATTTTACGGCGGTGCATGGGCCAAGTGCCAACTAAGCGTTAAAATATCTCTGTGTAACTTCGGCTAGGTACACAAATTAGGTTTAGTTTTAGTTTTATGTTGCCGCCAAAAGTATTATCAAGACCCTGTAAGCACCAGGAATGCCAACTCTTTTTGAATTGAATAAATGTATCTGTTCACCCTTCTTATGTGTTGTTACTGATACAGCTGCACTTAGCGAATAGTCGCTTCATAGTTCAAGAAAAAATCCAGCCAATAAAGTAGCTTTAATTTAGCTAGAATCCTGCAAACTTTAAATCATTATTTATCTCTCTCACATAGAAATGCATAGCCGAAAAATTATTAAGATGTATCTGTACATTTCATATTTCATAATTTTTTAGAAAGTGCATTCTGCTCACACTCATTAATCATTTTCGAGTTATTAGTTATTTAGTTATTCTTTTCAAATATGCATATATATGTTTTCTATTAGATTAACAGGGGTGAAGTTACATGATATCTGTATTTTAGAATTGTATTATATTTTGGTAGCTTAAATACACTGGTGTGCAAAAATTAAGGACGAGACGGTTTTTTCAATATAACTTTGTACAAAAGCTTTCCAAATCAACACATTTAATACCGTAAGATCCCCAATACGTAAGGACATTAGTAATGTAAGCAACACTTACTAAAAGAGAAATCAGAGGGATAAAAAGAAGCTTTATTGAAAAAGTAGCATGGAGCGCAATGCGACTAAAGGCCGAAACATCCCTGTGATGGGTGTCCAGCAAGAAACATCCGGTCTTTAATAGGGGATATGATCTCCCCTGACTGCTAGGCAGGTTTCACATCATTTGTGCATGCTGGATATGTGGTTGTTAATGAGCTGTTGAGACACTGCTGCTCGTTCCTCTTGTAGCACCAATCGCAGTTTCGGAATCGTTACTGGCGATAAGTTACGTGCTGCCACGGGTCTCCCTAGTAAGTTCCGTACATGATTGACGGGATTTAGATCCAGAGACCTTGCCGACCAATCCATGTGTTCAATATCTTCACTCTCCAACAGCTCTTCGACAGTAACTGTGCGATGAGGTGGAGCGTTGTCGTCCATGAAGAGGAACTGAGGACCCATAAACAGTCCCTTTTGATGATGTTGAAGGGGTTATTGCGTGTTCCCCGCTCTGTCCAGATGTGTATGTGTCTAGAATCACAACTCAGACTAAATCTGCTCTCATCTGTAAAGAGTACTCATCCCCATTCATTGTCTCTCCAATTCCGGTGTTCCCGGCACCACAGAGAACGCCTTCGCCGATGGGCAGGCGTTAAAGGTACACACCGTACAGGACGTCGTGCAAACAGTCCACAACCGTGCAGTCTTCTGGCCACGGTAAAACGCGATATCGGTCGTCCAGTCGCCTGTGTCGTGTGTCTAGCGATTTCTCCTGCTGTCTGCAGCCTGTTTCTTTTGGCCTGTAAGGCAATATACCAGTCATCTGCGGGTGTGGTTCCTCGTGGACGACCACTACTAAACCCCCGATAGCTGTTCCTGTAGTTTGAAATTGTCTCCAAAGTCGTGAAACGATGCTGTGAGCAATTCCGAACTCTGCAGCCACACTTGTCACACTGCGGCCTTCCTCCAACTTCCCAATGATTCGACCTCGGGTAAAAGCATCCAGATGTCGTCTAACAGATTGATTATTCGCCATTTCTCGCTGAGGCAGCAACTCGGTGTGATTTTAACTGCTATACGGCGTACAATCTCTTTGCCAGAAATATTGATCTTACACCGACAACATGCTTTATACTACGCAGACACTCCCCCATTAGGTCTACCTGCATATCTGCGCATGTGCTACTGTACATTACCTTACTTAATCTCCTGATGATTGGTCTTTCTGTCCGGTCTGCCTCTTCGTTCAGCTGATATGCTAATTTTTCGACTTTGTCCTTAAGTTTTTGCGCACCAGTGTGTACTTTTATTCATGTTTATAAAGGCATTTGTTTTGTGATGAATATCTGTTTGAAAAATATGAACATAATTTTATTATTAATACTATTTAACTTTTTTTCTATATACCATCGCTACACTTTGCATCATTTGCAAAATTTCATGCCCTTCTTTGACGCCGAGAGTGAGGCGTCTATTCGTTTTTGACAATTTGGCCAGTCTTGGATTTTTAGTATGAAATCGCCTGTTCTGCTGAAAAACATAATGTAGATATACTTTTGCTTTAATAGCAATTATTCATCTAATTTAAGTTACATGTCACTTTATATGATTATACTGCTAAATTTATATTACCAGATAACTACTCAATAGATAACTAACAATGTCTGATCAATATTCATCTGCCTGATTTTTTAAAAAAATTGCCAAGTGATATTAATTATTTCGCTATTAAAATAAAATATTTATTAATATGTCAAGCTGACGGTTGGATAAAATATATCTTGAATTTTTAGTACCTTGTAGGTAAAATGATACATTATGAAATTTAAAGTAAATTAAATAAATTCACAATGTAAATAAAGCCCTTCCTAATAGTTGCCTTTCTCTGAATATGACTCTTATTCATATTTTATTGTTAATTGGCACTATGTTTTATGTTAATGAAAAGCAGAAATATAAGCAAAAATAACAAGCTAACTGATTAATTAATATAAAAATCCTCTAAACTTTACATTACAATTAATTTGGTTTACCAGTCATCCCGCTATGAATGGGACTGTTCCGGTTTGATGATGTAAGCCGGCCAGTTGATCATTTTATCCTGGTTATTTGGCAAAATTTAAAAAGTGCCCTTCTTTGTTACTCTTGTTAGTGCAATCCTAAACCAGTTTACAACATTTTATGATAGAAATCTTTCTTTCTTACATTGAGCTACATGAAAACAGTTTAGGTAAAGTAGAATCTTTTGTTTATATAAACAATAATGAATTACCATAGCCTGAAATTGCAGCTGCTTGTGATAACTGATAAAACATTCGGGGGAATACAGTACACATGGATCAACGTTTGATGAAGCAGTAGTTGCAAAATCTGTTTGGTTAGATCTTTTGGTTTCGCTTATGTGATCAAGGCAAAGCCTCTAAGGCTATCTGTCTAAGAGAGGGGATGCCTTGGTGGAGGACGTTCTGAGGGAAACTGCCCCGTATACAACTACATTTTTGGAAAACCACGAAAACGCCTACGCAGCCAGCCCGTTAATGGGATTCGAACCTCAGTCTGAAATAATATTTCGTTAGTTAATTATGAGATTTATAAAGCAAAAATTTATTAAGGAAAAGTGCATACAACATTTCATCATTTCAAAGAGAAAAACATTTCATTGCAAAATCCTGATTAAATAATCAAGTACACTGCGAAAAAAAAGGGGGGCAGCTCTATATTTCCCGTTCTGCTGGACCAATTGATGAAATTCAAATTGCGTTTTCCATGTCTCAAAAGCGCGACTTAGGATATACAGGGTGTTTATAAAGTCCCGGACCCACTTTTGATATTGAATAACTCATAAAATAATGAAGATAGAAACAAACTTATGTTATTTATTGATGGAATAACTTATATATTTTCCTTTTCAGGTTTGAATATCTTTATTTTGTAAATATCGTCTGCGCGTGTGGTTAAAATCAGATAATTTCATTTTTCAGTCTAAATATCTGTACTTTTCTAAATATCGTCTGCTTATTAATTGCATTTTTCTCTCTTTTGTTTTTGGCAACTATTGCAATGTTATGTTTACTTTTGATGTGTTTGTTCTAGTACTTTTGTATGTGATGTAAAGGACAACGTTTACAGGAGGAGAGTGTCGAAACTTGATGACCTAAAAGCCAGAATTACAACCGCAATAGCCTCTATGGATGCGGACATGCTTGCCGGTACCTGACGTGAAATTGAATATCGACTTAATATTCTCCGTGCGACGAAGGGGGCACACGTGGAAGTTCATTGACAATGGTCACGAAATTTTTTGAGTCCATCTAACCATTTATGTCATTAATTTTAATCTATCTTTATTACTTTATGAGTTATTAAACATCAAAATTGGTCCGGGATTTTATAAACACCCTGTATATTAGATTTATATGTTGCTTTGTTCTAATATAGAAATTTTGACACAAAATGGGACTTTTTCTAAATACCATACCAATTTTTCCCATATTTCGATTCTACGACTCAAATTATGCTTAAATATTAAATTTTGTAAAATTTGGTGCGAAATTAACGGAGAAATTAAAAAAATTAAGTTGGCGAATTTTTTTTCTGCTTTCGCCAAGAATAATTCACTTGGCAAACTTCTTAACATATAGCAACCTATTTTCCTATCCTTTCCATCGTGCAGGACTGGAAAAAAAAGTCACGTCTTTCCTACCTTTTTACATTGTGGATGAGCGGAAAAAAATCACATCGTTCTTTCAAATAATTTTAACAAACTGCGTGAAACACCATTTCCGCTACTATCGCTTTCAACAACTATGCCAAATTTCAAAACGCACCAGTATATAAATTCACGTATATCTTCGTTAATTTTGAATACAAACTCTAATTTCTTGCAGATATGCTTAGAAATACATCTATTTTAAGATGATTGTAAAAATTGTGTATGATATAATTCAAAATTGTTTTCGAAAAATTTATAAAAATTATTTAAAAATGCAAATTTTAAAAATAAATCATAAAAAATGGGTAAATTTTATTTGAAATGAACCTAAATTTCGAACTGTGTTTGAAGGAATCAAATAAATTTCATAAAAAGAGATATTAATAAATGCATACCAAATTGAATTAACATTGAAGAGCTAAATTTTTGAGAGCCAATGTTTTAAAATTTACTCGTGCTATTTTTACAGAACTTAGCAGTTTGGCATAATTTGAGTCGTAGAATCGAAATATGAAAAAACATTGGCATGTCATTTCAGAAAAAGTTCGATTTTGTGACAAAATACCTATATTAGAAAAATGCTATATATAAATCTGTTACATATCGTAAGTTGCGCTTCCGAGACATGAAACACGCAATTTGAATTTCGTTAATCGGCCCAGTAGAACGGGAGATATAGAACTGTCCTTTTTTTATTTTTTTTCGCATACGAGTACATCAGCACCAGCCGAAAGTTTATTCTCAACAACGGATGCTATATAAGCGGAAGAAATGAAGTAAAATGGATAAATTAACCATAAAAGCTTTCCTAAGCTGCTACGCTAACAATAAATGTTTTGATGCCATTAAAAATAACAAAGAACTTTCCCACCAGTGATAAATACCCATAACTTCTTAATGACGTGGTATCTTCAGTTGAATAATAAAAAAAAATCATGGTCGTTTTTTCGTAACAGCTTTTTTGATTAGTCTTTTCAATCATAGGTGCACTGAGTAAAAAGAAAAATGGGACAGTTTTATATCTCCCGTTCTACTGGGCCGATTGACGAAATTTAACTTGCGTTTTCCATGTCTCGAAAGCGCGACTTAGGATATGCATTAGATTTATATATAACATTGTTCGAATGCAGGCGTTTTGACACAAATCGTACTTTTTCTGAAATGGCATGCCAATTTTTTCCATATTTAAATTCTACGAGTAAAATTATGTCAAACTGTCAAGTTTTGTAAAAATCGCACGAGTAGTTTTTTTAATTAGATCTCAAGTTCTAGCTCCTCAATGTTAATTGAATTTGTATATAATCATTAATATCTCTTTTTTATTAAACTTATTTTATTCCTTCTTCCAGAATTTGAAATTTAGACTTAATCCAAATATAATTCACACAATCTTTATGAGTTATTTTTAAAATTCATATTTTTGAATATTTTTATAAATTTTGGGATAAACATTTTGTATTTCAAACTATAAAACTTTCTTTAAGAAGATGATAAAATGTTTATCATCTTCTTAAAGTAGATGTATTTCTAGGGGCATACTTGCAAAAAATTAGAGTCTTTTATTCAAAATTTTCTGGGATATACGTGAATTTACATTTTGGCGGGTTTTCAAATTTGGCGTACTTATTACAAGCGATAATAACGAAAATGTGGTTCACGCACTCTGTTAAAATTATTTGAAAGTATGAAGGATAACATTTTTCCGTTCGTGGACAGTGAAAAAAAGTAAAGAAAAATAGGTTGCTATAAATTAAGAAGTTCGCTAAGTGAAACTGAAAAAAATCCACCAAGATAATCAATTTTTAAATTACTCCTTAAATTTCTCACTGAAAATTACAAACTTTAATATCTAGGCATAATTTGAGTCGTAGAATCGATATATGTAAACAAATTGGTATGTTCTTTCAGGAAAATTCCGAATTTGTGTCAAAATATTTATGTTATGTGGACAATGGCTATTCTAATATGTATCCTAAGTCTTGCGTTCGAGACATGAAAAAACGAGACATGAATTTCGTCAATCGGCCCAGTAGAACAGGAGAGATAGACGTGTCCCTTTCGTTTTTGCAGTATACATATCTTAGTAGGTTTTTTTTTCCTGTTGCGAATATATGATTAAATTTGTCAGATTCTGAATGAAAACATTATTTCCTGTTGAGAATATGTTCTTAAATTTGTCAGATTCTGAATAAAAACATATTGTATTAATCTAAGGTTTAATGATCTATTGCTATCTCATACAAAATGACACATTTCTTCAAATTTATAACTTACATTGTTAGATATTTACTAGAAGTGCAACGCAATAAACAACTACAATTACAAAAGTGTATTTATTACAGAGTAACACATCGTGCAGTGGTGCAATAATATGATTTAACGTCCATTTCGACTTGTTTGGACTTGTGAAAATTACACAATTTAGTACCTTTCGTAACCACTATGAACGACAGTAACAACGGATACAATGACCGGCCTACAGCAGTGGCTATGTGTTTGCGATAAATCATTCAGTCGACGATGTCTCCGTGTGCTACAAAAGTTTGTCAGCTGCAGTCACAGTGATCTATAATATTCTAATCGTCACACATTATGGTCAAATGCGATCATGACTGTGTAGATCCGTTCAATATGCACTCCAGGGTAGGAGCGTAACATGGTAGTAACTTTGTAATTATAGTGCATTATTATTTTCGTATTTGTTCGAAGCAGAATCTGGAGATTACAGAAGGAAACAGCGCAACATCTAGATAAGATTCGTCCTAGGTCAAACCATGGAGAATTTATTGTCATCGCAGCAGACAATTTTATTAAAAAATGGAAAAATAGATAAAAAATTAAATTAAATAAAAATTAATGTTTTTATGAATAAATTTTACCGCACATATCACAGTAATAATAATATATAATTAAAACGTGGACATCATTAAAAATATTGTTAATTACATCTGGATGGATATCTGGCAGCATTTTTTACTTCCTTGTACGAAGTAAAAAGTGGTATTGTAGTTAGGAAAAATTTCGGGCATCATATTTCAACGAAAATATCAATTTTGACCGCTATAGAATGCAATTTAACGATGTTTTGAGTGACATTCGTATGTAAGAACAGAATAAAGGACTCTTTCCGATAAAAAATTATAAAACTGATTTAAATGGATTCTGAAGAAATTTTTTGTGGCGTCTGTGCGTGCGTACGTACGTATGTGTGTATGTATCTTGCTTAACTCAAAAACGAGTAGCCTCAGAACGCTGAAATTTTCTCATAGGACTGCTATGCCATGTAGATGTGCACCTCCTATTTTGGTTGCAAGCGTCTGCAAAAAAGTATATAAATTTATTTATATAAATATCCACTCTGTTACTCGACTCAGTGAGCTCAGTTTTTTATACATATATGAGAGTAAGTTGTGCATTTTTTGCTTTAAAATGATGGAATTATGTTGTTCTTATTTTTCGGTTAAGGCTTTTATGCCTTTTGTAATTCTGCATGCACGATTTGTAAAATTATCAACAACTTAAAAGTTGTTTAAGTGCGGCTAAACGTAATAATTTTTCTCATGGCAGACATATTTGTTTACATTTGAAACTAAGAAGAGTTTTGGATTTTTTGCCAATCTACGGAAACTAAGCTTCGCACAAAAATAATGCCTTCTTTTATTATTTGAATTAAATCATGCTGAATCCATTCTGGAATTTATTCGATTAAATAAGTGTTTAAGATTCACTTCGTATTTTTTAATATAGATATTTTGAGGTTTTATGTATTTCTGCTTTGACGCGAAGTGAAAACTGAATTAATTGAATGCGAAATACGGTCATCTGTGAAAAGGGTCATCTGTGAAAAACGCTTTTTCTTTTGTTGTTGTTGTTTGTTTGCTTAATTTCTTTTACGCATCATTTTAGATTTATTGGAACATGTTTCAACAATTAGGTGATTCTCCAGATGATATACATAATTTTTGTGCATTCTGATGAGGTATAAAATAAGTGAGATGAAACGCTGTTAAGTGAAGCTAACACCAAAGTGCCGCTGTGGTAAACAAATATAGTGAATTTTAAACAGTGCATTTTTTATATTGTGGTTTACCCGCTAACGATGAAGTAGATTTAATACAATCCAATACTTTTAAATGAAATGCAAAATGGGTATAATTTAATATTCCGTACAAGGAAATCATGTGGTGGGCATATCGGATTTTTTTTACACATGATCATGAGCGCAATACGCACACTACAATTTTATATAGAGTATCGCATTTTAAATATGAGCGTAGTTAGCAGTAGGACAAGCGAAAGCAGGCTCGAAATGAAACCCCGCCCAAGCGACATGGAAACTAACTGCACATTCATCCAATATGACAATCTGTTTAGAGAACGGTTGGTATTGGTTTACGTTAAAAATGTTTCAGTTCTCAAAGCTACGTCATCAGCATTGCGCAGGCCATGAAAGATGGAATGATCTAGAAATGACGCAATCCAGATTAAGTGATAAGAATATAGAGGGGAGAATTAAAGGGTTACCGCTAGTTTAAATTATAATTTTGATTTACGTATTTTTTATCTTACATATATATACATATGCGCAGTATAATGCAGCATATAAGAGCAATTAAAAACAAATTTGAGAAAATATATTAGACAAGCTAAGATAGAATATACGTGATAAATAAGAAGTGTCACTTAAAATACGTAACATTTTGTACATGTTTTCCTTTATCAATGGAAGACTGTATATAATCCTTAATTAAACACTCTTTTATAAGCTATGTATTGTTACTGGAGAGCATGTTCTTTGTCCAAGGCGTCGAATAATCAAGACCCTATGACTTGAGGGGGTAGCGTTGAGTACAGCGACATTCAAACGCAGCAATGAGGATTACTAACCCCTTATTTCCAAAAGTACTTATCACTGTACCAAATGAACTTAGATGCGATAAAATGACGCCATGACTAGTTAAAAATCGAATCAGACTTAATCTGCGAATTCGCAGTTCTCTGACATTCAACATCCTCCAAAGGTGCGGCTGAATTTCTTAGATAAATTCACATTATGTAAAAATATACTTGGAGGTGGACTGTTTCAAAAACAAAACTAGCAGTGAAGTGTTTGCTTTAGAAGGGAGGTGCCATTAGCCGCATTTTTTGGAATTTGATCTGTCTGCAAGTTTCTTCAGATTGCTAAGGCGAAGACTGCTAACAACGGAACAAGTATTTTATGGACTGGATTCCCTAGGAGTATTTTGGGTATTTGTGTGATTAAGGACAAATCTTGAGATTGACGAAGGCTAGAGCACGAGCCATTGTATACCATCGTTATACCCTGTAACGGATCCCGCGAATAGTTAGATAATCGTAGTTCTAAAATCTATTAATTCCACTTGATCCACCAGAATTTCTGTTCTAAGAATTTGGAATTTATACAGGCTGTGGATCGGTCCAGGTGTCAAAAGGAGCAGCCTATACATGGTTCTGTCTTACAGCTACCTATGTGTAGAGAAACATCTCGTTTGGATTGTACTATTTGAGAGAATATATATTCTACTAAAAGTTGCTTATCGCAGGAAGATGGAGAATGGGAGCACTATTCATTTTATAATCGAAGTTACATTAAGTGCATCCAAACAGATTTTTTATTTATCTTGCCTCTTTCATCAAAGAAACCATTCTGGCAGAGAAAGGGTGAAAATCAGCAGTGACTTTCGTACCATGCTGTATGAGAGAAAGGTGTTGTCTTTTCAACATTTAAGACTCAAATGTTTCATCCAGTCCAACACCAATCTCCAAGCAATGAATAATGCAGTACTCTTTGCATTTGTTGCCGTTGTAGCTCTAGATATGGTTTAACCCATCTGACACATTTATAATAGAGCAACTTGTTTGTTATTACTTATGAGATTACAGCGAGAATCATTGTCACTGAACAGAGGCGGGCAACCTTTTGTGAAAATTCGTCTAGTATTAATATAGCATACGTATAAAATCACTAAAACTGCATAGAGCCAGCTTATTCAATGGCATTTCAACCCGAGAGGTCCTACCTCTATTTCATAAACTTACCAACTCGATGAGAAACTGACCTATTCCTATTAAATAGGAAAAATATAGTGACCTTGTACAGATATTAGGTATTTTTCTTAAAGCAAGAGAGATGAAAAATTAGCAACGCCTTTGCCGAGACTCGAAACACGGATCTCTGGAATATGCGTTCAGCGTGCTGACCACTACACCACGAAGGGATGCGAAGAAGCGTGTAAAATTCCTTATATACTCCCTCTTTTAAAGGACGACTGAGGGTTCAGGGAACCCAATTGCCAAATATTGGTGGTGCAGAATAATCATCCACCAACTTTTTAGGTCGGGGCCAGTGTAGAGACATTAGGTATTTTTTCGATTTCAGGAAGCTGAAGAAATGAGCAACACCTTCGCACGGGACTCGAACCACGGACCTCAGAAATACGCGCCCAGTGTGCTGACCACTACATCACGAAGGCATGCGTAGAAGAGGGAAGAAATGCCTTATAAGCATTCTTTCATGTGGCTAAAATATGATGGTGCTAGCAAAATAATTTAATTGTTGGCACTGGAACATATTACATGTTTTGGTGCTTCAAACGTTTAGCAACAGACTATTCAATAACGCGCTTTTTCTCGAGCAGCGAATTATAGAAACATAGAGTCTAATCTGCTGTAAAGTTTCATGCCGCTTACTCTATTCCTTCCCGAATCAAACATAAGTATATAGCTAGACGGAAGTTTATATTTTAGATCGACTCATAGGAATATCAGTGCAAGTTGAAAAATAAATAGAAACGCAGATAACTCGTAAAGCCTTGTTGTTTCAGATATCTAAATGTGTTCATCTCTAAGTATAACCGTTTTCAAATAAGACAGAACAAACTCCCACTTAGAAGTTTTGTAGCGTAGTTTCTATCACAATTACCCCTATTTAGTCGTGACCGCCGTATTTGCAAACTTAATGCGTTTAGTTTGGATTATGTGATTGTAGCAAAGACTCGATGGCTATCTGCCTAAGGCGAGGGATGCCTTCGTGGAGTACTTTCTAAGGGTAATGGGCTCGTATGCAGATTACACATGGGAAAACTCACGAAAACCCCCATACAACCAGCCCGTTTGTGGGAATCCAACCTCGGACCGAACTACTGGTGTTTAGAGACTTTGCCGCCTTGCTGCTGGTGGGCCCAAACTTGATGTGAATTCTTGATCTGAGTTAATATAAAAATCATATATAACCGACTAAAATGCATTATCTAAGTGACATCGAAGAGAATCTTTTACTGTCTACACAGTTTTAAATAAGTAACTGCGTTCTGATCTCGATAATGTTACCTATAATTTACAGCTATTTTAATTTTTATATATAATCAGCCTTAACGAAATGAATTCTTCCTGTGATTCACATTAATGGCTCAAGTGTATTTTTTCGGCTGTAGGATCTGCTGTAGTATTCTTGCTGTAGCAATGATTTGCTGTTTGTAATTAACAGATATCATTAAACTTCGCGAAAATTTCCTGAGATTTATTAATAAAGCTCATTATCACTGTCTACCATCGTCAGATGAAACTTGTTCGTAGACAATAATAATTAGTTTTATTAATCCCTCTTAGAAAATGTTTAAAACATAATTTACTGCAATATATTTATAAAACTAATTAGCGCTGAATGTGAATGATTAACAGACACATAACTTCAGCTGTAGTTATTTATCTTTTATTTTAAAAATTTTAGCTGGGATATATGGAGTAATACACTTACCAAATATGACTAGCTTTCATACGCATATATTTATGTGCAACCTGACAGTATGTGAAAAACATTTAAATAGCAAAGGTCCAGGTTCATGGTAAAGTATTTTAAAATTACATGGCACAGAAAATCAAATTTTAAATAAAAATATAATACGCCTATAAATTCATAAATATGTTTTCATTATATCAAATCCAAGCACATCCAAGAAATTATTTTTCATTGAAAAATAAGACGTAGACACAGTTGAGCAGCAATGATAAAGCTGAAATAAACATAAGGTATTTTAAGCTGATTAACCAAGTATCATGATTTAAAACTTTATTACATATCTACTTTTAGTAGGCCTCACCAGAAAGCAAAGTAGTTGGTCGAGTATTTGAATCCAGGATTTTGAATGTTTCCGTTAGAGCACTTGACAGCCTCGCCTGGAGTTATGTGCTGTCAGAGAATATTCTGGCTTTAGCCATTTTACAAGCCGGCATTATAAACGTGACATTTAAAACATTTGAATTGCTTAACCCTTTGACGTGCGGTGGTCGCGCCTGAAACCACCAATTTTCGAACATTTTAATCCTCATCTTTCCAAAATTTTTGAGTGAAAACCGATTATTACGATTGATTACTGATCTTTTTATCTCTAAATAACACAAATTCGTTTTCAAGAGACAAAAGAACTTCTTTTATTAACATAAACAACTTTAAATTTCAAACGTTATTCATCGCACATCATTATTTCTATCAGAAACAATAAAAAATAGCAGTAATTAAACTGCATATATAAAAAACCTATGCTTATTTATAGCATTTGCTTTGTGGTTTCAGAGCGTGACCATTGAGCCACTACAGCATTGTGTCACAATGCTCACAATCCTCTAGAGGCTCAGTGGTCGCGCTTTGAAACCACTGCTCTTCACAATGGTGTTTGCTGCTTTTCAAATAGGAATGTGTATTTTTACACGCATATAGCTAAAGGGCCTTTGAACCCCCAGAGTTATTTTATTACTAAACAATACATGCACCTGCCCAGGGAAAAGATCTTTCATTTTCAGAGAATTTTCACTGAACTCAACACGCTTGCTTCTTACACTAGTAATGCGATTCTATAACTTTTTGTATGGTTTAAATATAATTTAAATATACTTTGCTAAAATTAAAAATAAAAATTTCGTAAAGTTTTATTTAAATTTAAAAAATTTATAAATATTTGAGAGAAAATACGAATAAAATAAATACTCGTTACGGAGAGACGGGGACGCCCTAACTTTACCATTGTGGTTATACGGGCATGGTCCCACAAATAAAATAAATACGAATAGAAAACGAAATATCCGTATCAAAGCCAAAAGGATCAAAGGCCCCCTTCCTATTAACATAAAAAACCACAAATTTCATGTGCCAGACAAAAAGAGCCTAATAACGTTGGACATATTTAAATAAAAAGCAAATCCCGGCGTTGCATTTTGTAGCACGAGGGGGAAACCTCATAGAACAAGATACATGTGCGAAACTTGCAGTGTGGGTCTAATGCGTATACAAAAAAATGCTTTCACAAAAAAATTGTTTAACAAAAAAAAACACTGAGTTTTTTTTAACTCTTACTTTACTGATTTTTATATCCATTTATTCGAACGTCCTTATTGTGTAGGTTCTTATGTTTTCACTGCTTAGAAAAATTGCATAAATGTTTATTTTTCATTTTTTCTAACGATTTACTTTGTAAAATAATGTGAGATAGTTATGTGTAATACAGTTTTTAAATACAGTTTTTTTTAATTCGTAAATTTCGTTATCGCGCGGAAAAAGGTAAGTTTCAAAGTCCTGGAAGCACGCTGGTTTCACTGTGCAACCACCACCTACAGATGAATGGGCAGGAGTAGATTTTTTCTAATTCTTATATTATTTATCTCCAGGATCATATTATTCAATTTCTAGAATTTTTTAGTTAAAAAATTATCGCGCGCTTCAAAGGGTTTAGGCGTATTATGTAGTTGTCAAATACGTTATTTAAATTAATTTCAACTTATTCTATTTAAAATATCCGCAAGTGGCGGAGATACGCACAAATGGTTCTTTTTGTTTAATTTAAAGATTTAATGAAAAGGTTATTTTAAACTACTCATGATTTTGTTTTATTAATTCAGAAGGAGCGTAATTTTCTTGACATTCTAGCAAGATCTGAAGGACCCTGTTTTAAATTTCTGCACAGTTTGATTTTCTAATAGTGGTCTATAGCTATTTGTAGGTGCTAGCTTCACCACGTCCGGAAGCGGTGTTCCGTTTTATGGAGACACTTAATTCATGGGCCACCGCTGTCTCCCATAAAGGAACAGACAAATTACATACATGCCTTCTCCGGGTTTCGAACCCGGGCCATTCGGTATGGCAGTCCGATTTAGAGGAGCATTTCTGCGCATTTAGAACTCTATATGATCAGGAGAGTATCTGTCCGTAATTAAACTCAAATAGGTTTCATTCTTAAGTAAATTAGTAAAAAAGAAATTTGATTTAGCTTTCAAAATTGTGTCCTAATCACCAGAAATGAGTAGATTGTTCAGTTAATGCAAATCAATGAACTGCTAACTGCTTAATTTTCCTCACAGTCTCGACTGAGATCACTTCGATAGCAAAATTCTAAAGGCTTGTTGCAACTCTATTCCTATGAAACTAAAAAAAAATGTCTGGTTCTAAATGCCTGTATACCACAACTGCATGATAATCACAAAAATCACTGCTTTATCCAGTATTCGAAAACTGATCCCATCGGCGCAATGACTACCTGCAAATAATCAATTATCTTATTGACACTATTTAAATGAATTCGAATCAAATAAGACTTCAAGCTCTTAAGACTTATTTGAATCGAATTAACATAATTAAGCTGATAAATCTCTTGGTCCATAATTATCAGTTTATGGAAATAGATGCTTTATTTCTAATGTGCGTGTCATCAGTGTGATCCTAGATCGTCCGCCTCCACGTGCAAATTAAATTTGCCCACCCTATTTTATAGAAATATAATATGTTTGAAAATTATTTCGCCGCCCTTAAATTCAACCGCACATGTGCTATGGACCATCTTGCCCCCCGCATCTTGCTAGGATCGGCCCTGCGTGTCATTTATAAGAAATTCAATGTATAAGTAATTTTTTACATGTTGTACAAAATATTAATCAATATCTAATGCTTTCTTTCTCTTTATATGTATATATATAATTACAAAGCATTAAAAAATATAAACATGCCCAGTATTTTCGAGCATTAAGTTGCTGAAAAAAAGCAGACCCAAATTCAAAAAAAAATTATGGAATTTAAAGAAATTTAAATAATGCAAAAGAAGAGGGATTCAGTCAACTTCAATGCCACTTCATCTGACATAAATTAGTCTTTAATCTCCGTTAAATTCTATCTTTAATTTGCAGTAGATCCTTATTTCTGTATTTTATTTATTTATTTATTACGTTTCTGTCTTAGAAATGGGAACTGTTTATAAAAAATCGCTTGAAACTGTATCTTGTTACATTAGGCTTAAGACGCAGGCACTTATATAAAGCTTCAGGAAGTAATGATTTCCCATTTGTTAACCGGAACTTAAAATTATGAACCGGATTTTTATCTTGAACATGTTGTATTCTGTCTCTCGCTTCTTTGCTGTGTACTCGCTTGCGTCCTGTTCTATCTTACATCGAAAATAACTCTTATAATGAAATCAAAATGCCACACACGTGGTTAAAAAGGAGCGCACACAATACGCCTATTAATACTGCAAAATTTATGGTTATGTGCTTCGCAGGAATAAAATAACAAAACATTAAATTGGCATCTGTAATTGATAACAATTTTTAAGCAGAAAGATCAGTTTAAAAAAATCTGAAAAGTTTCAGGGTGTCACGGTAGCCCAAAAGAGTTTGCTAAGGTTTCTTACACTCTCTCTGAGCTCGCAGTCTACCAGTCTGCTGTTAAACTTACTCCTTCTAACTGTTTTTTTTTCTTTTAAGCTTTATCATTAAGCAACGTTTTCTTCACACTTAACGTTATATACAACTCAACAACAGAATTACAATAATTTAAAAAGAGAATAACAGTATACCTTCAGAATTTACAATGCAGAGTTAAACAGTGGCAAACAATTTTTTTTGTTAGTTTTTTTCAGTTTATCATATGAATGTTCGGATGTCTTACCAACATGACTTTACAAAACATTTTTTTTCTTTTTGTTATTAATTTTTTGTGCTGACTTTATTTAGTAAATATCACGCTTTTGGCGGTTACGCCATATAAAATTCGATTCAGCAGCAAAAGCGCAAAATATTTAAAAACAGCATATCTTTAGAATTTCTGCCAGACAGTCTAGGGGGCTGGAGATAAAAATGTTTTATTTCGCAATGTGTTGCCTTTGCTCGCTTCGAAACTGTTGAATTCGTCAACGTTTCACAAAATATGGAATAGATAATAAAACAAATTCGAATTTAAAAATCTTGTTGCCAGTTCCCATTTTCGAAGGGGGGGGCTACATGATTCAAAACTTTATGGCCGTAGGTATCTTTGTTTTTCACAGTGCGAGAAACATATATACATTCATGCAGATTTTTCATTATTTAATTTCTTTAAATATGATACAGGAGACACTATTTCGTGTCAAAAATTCAATAGTGATATAACGCATATAAGATTTTCGACGCAAAATGCCATTTGGAGGCTGACAGACCATTCGGTACTAATACCTCTTTTAGGCTAAACAAAAAAGAATCCATATTCAATTCAATATTTTAAATTTTCTAAATTATTACACATGTATAGAATATTTGTACGTAATTCCTTTATTGACACTAAGCAGACATTTTTAAACATTTACGTACATCATGTGCGCTTTGAGCTCTCTTAATGTATCGAACAAAAGTTACATGCGTTAAACAACACACATAAAACTTTGTAAAAGAATTTTCCCACGCAAAGTGCAGACACAAAGGGCAAAGTTTTATTGGTCTTGACATTGAAGTATTCAACATTATTTGACGCCTTTTTTCAAAGAAGAACCTAAAGTTTCTTTATTTTATCTCTCATGAGGCGTAAATTCCAGGAACAAATTTAACTGAACTTGACAAGTTAATTTTATACTTCAATGTTAAGAACATGACAGACTGAAATTTAGTTCCTAGTCATCGCTTTGGGAAATTTCTTCAAGTTGAAGTAAGTATTCCAACCTTCTGTTTCACGAACCAATTGAGCGTAATTAATTTTTGTTCTTTATTGTTTAACAATAATGCTATATATTTTCTTTCCTGTGAATTTTTTTATAGCAAGTTTAAAAAAAGCAATGGATAAAAGAAATTGATTGTTATATTTTAGACATTTATTTCCTGCTTAAAAGAGGATTTATTATAATATTCTAAATAATATATTGAACATGGATTGAAGAAAAAAAAGATTCATATCTAAATGGATATTTTAACTCTTAAGTTAAAATTTACTTACATTTTATGTAAATGTTTCTTTTAATTTTATTTAAATTTATTTGATTTTATTTAAACGTTTTTTGTATTTTTTAATGTTTTTATACGTCTGTTACTGAGTTTTTTTTTTTGCTTAAATAATTAAATTCCTTAGCATTAACTAAGAATATTTAAATACGCTTGGCACAGCGCTTAAAATCAGCTTCTCATTTTAAGTTTCCTTCCCAGTGCTTAGATGTAAAAAAATTTTACTTCAGTACACTTTGAAGATATATTCAAAATGCAGGCTAAAATTATTTTTATTCTTAAGGCCGAAATAATGTTTTTAAACACTTTAATTAGATTTATGATATCAATTTTTCATTTGCTTTCTTAAGTACTTTGAACAGATAGGAGAAACAATTCTAAAACATATATTCTTCTTGCTTAGAAACGTCTGCTTCAGAGCAAAATTAATATATTTCCTTCTAAAGCAAATGGAGTTTCACTAAATACAGACATGTAATTTTAAATTCCTCAGATTACGTTGAAATTAATAACCCATATATAAAAAATAACACCATATATGTATAATAAAATAATAATCCTAATAATCCTTATGGATAATAAATGAAAGTCAAAACTTGCTTTGTTAATCAAAAGTCACAATACTTCGACTTTTATTCTATTTTTGATTACGTATTTTACAACACAGTGTTCTAAGGAAATAAAAGAAAAAAAAGTTTTTTTCTTCTTACATATTACATCTCTCGTAACAGAAATACTTCTTTTTTTTATGTAAAGATAGCTATAAATGTGTCTGCGTTATTTGTTTCATAAAATAACAGATGCTCTTAAAATTTTATGCAATTTCTATCAAAAAGATAATTACTCATTTAGACGTATGTAAAAAATATTACGGTTTGCTTTCGTTTAGGTGATTACGACAAAGCCTAGAGGGCTATTAGCTTAAGTGAAAGGATGCCTTCGTGGAGGACGTTCTAAGGGAAAGTGGCTCGTATATCCCTTAAACGCGGGAAAAACTGGGAAAGCGCCCATGCAGCCAGGCCGTTCCTCTAGATTCGAGCCTCGGACCGAACTACCAGAATTCATCAACTTTACCGTTCAGTCGCTGGCGGGCCGAAAAATACTTCGGAGAATCAAGCGAAACTTATACCTTTGCTATATGGTTTATAAAGTAACGGAAATTTTCTGTATTTATTTCAATCGCTATTGAAGAAATAGTGAATGATTAATTAAATTTTTGTCAATAACTTAATATGACTAAATAGGAAAATAAGCATAGAGATTTCTTTTTTTGTGTTGTAAAGTCATTAGTTTTTTGTTTTTTTTTAGGACAGATGAAAAATATAGAATAATCTCGCCGTGACTCGAATACTGGACTTTTCGAATACGCGTCGAGTATGCTTTCAATTACACCACGAAGGCATGAGGAAAGTGGGGAGAAACTGCCTTATATACACCCCCTTTTAAAGGATGACTTGCGATTAGCGGACCTGATCAAAGAATATGATGGGGAGGCATACAGAAAGGAGAGAGAAAACACTTCATAAGAAAATTTTATGTGTTTTCTCTACAAAGTAACAGAAATTTCCAACATTTGATGCAACTTCTATCGAAAAGATACTTGTTTCTTAAAGCACGTAAACTCTTACTTAAGACAATAACTAAGTAATGACCATTTCCATTTGGCTATTTGTTTATTTGTTATGCTTACATGGAGCAGCTTTCATAACAAAAATATTTCTTTCTTCAACTAAACATTTAGTTACTTACATCCACATTATTTGCTTATAAAGTAACAAAAATTCCCAACATTTGATGCATTCTCTGGCGAAAATATAGCTACAGATTCATGGATATGTAAAATATTACGTTCATTTAAGCCTGCAACTAAATATAAAATTGACAGCATATGTTTGATTTATGAGCAATTTAATATAGTACTAATTTTCTGCATAGGTAGATGATTTTAGAGCTATAATATGAGAAACTTTTGTATTTTTCTCATTAATGTAACACGAAAAGCTGTGAGAAATGATGCTCTGCTGGAAGAATAAGTTCACGGAGGCATGTCTATTTAACCTAGAGTAAATGGCTATCTCTCTGAATTTGGCGAGATATCGCCAAGCTGGCAACCGTTTTGGAGATGCATTTTTGTCTCAAACGTGGCGACCATTTGGTGAGATTGACCATTTGGTGACCTGAATCACTGTCATAAATATTGTAATTGAATTACTGTACTTGATTTCATTTGTAACTGAAAACGTATTCGGCCCTCATATGCCTTCAATTAATTTCGAAAAGCAACAAGTCCTAGAAATATGTCGGCGGTCGGTAAGACCAGAGAGAACAACATTTCTTCAGTTATTGTTGTCAGCACGAGTTCGGTGTTCTGAGGTATTTCCGGGTTTCTTTTGATGCGCTTTGCATTGCATTGTGTTTAACGTTCTTAGTAGTATAAAGTGTACTACTGATTATACTACGTGATACTGTGAACATCTATACGAGTATTTCTAGGGAATGTTCTAGAATTCTGATGTGGTTCTTTTGATAAAATAAGTTTTATCAACCTTCATCCGGACCTGTGTACATTCAGTCAATTACGAATCGGTATCCACGCAACAGTAATATAAAATCCGTTGAGATACGAAATGACACATAATTTTGTAAAACAAGTTATTTAAATTCTAGTTTATCTTACATGTTTCGAAGTAAAAGCGATTTATATTAATGGTGATCTGAAAGGTTTTTAACTTGGTTTATTTAATAAAACCTTGTTGCTATCATATTATTGCATTAGATTTAACGTTGAAGATGCATGTTTGTAATATTTAAAGAAACAATTCCTAATTTCAATTATCAATATTAATATTCAGCGTGTTATTTCAAAACTCAAAAATACAGATTACAAAAAATATTATTTTACCATAGGAACATTCAATCACAAAGCTAAGCATTTAATTATTTTTATTAAAAATAATAAATCTCCAATTATTATCGAGGAGCATAAATTAATTCAGAAGTCAACTCTCTTTAATCAAAGAGCATGCAGAAATTACCTTTCCCTCCTATGTATTTCAATTCATGGAATAAATATAACAAAATAAATGCACCTTTAATTTTTCATTTAACGTTTAAGCAAGGAAAGCACAAGCGTTAAGGAAAGGAAAAAATACATAAGATTTGATGGCATATTTCATAGTGCAGCTAATGGAAGAAATGAAACTGTTCCCCTTATTTAGAAAAAAAAGAATCTTGATTTAAGCGCACAAATTTGATGAACGTTATAACATTTTAGGACAACTGATCGTACCGAAAACGAAATGTGGCTAATTAATTAAAACACATGCTGATAAAATGGAACAGAAAAGTGTTATGCTCATTTTTTTCCCATTTCCGACCACTTCAACCACCGAAATGCAAAAGCATGTACTCGATCTCTTGGGATCAGATTTCTACTTAGTACATTTTTCTATTTTATGCTTTTCGTCGCGACTTAATTGGAAATAAAGTAATACTATTTGATGAATTGGATTCTGTTAAAATGTTGCAGTTTTATCGTCGCAAAGGATTTCTCTTATTTTTTGCAAATGCTTGTTACTAAGCTTTTTTTTTTCCGGTGGTATCAACAAGCGCGCCACAACCAAGATTCCTGGAGCATTATCTTTTATTTTGATTTTGATAATTAATTGGTTAATTGAGTAAACCAAAGCACGCTAGATTTTGTTTTCGAAGAAACGCATCTTTAAAGCCTACCTAAGTATTCTACTGAATAAATATCAGTAACTGATATGGAGGACATTATTCTTAATAAAATGATATTATTGAAAAAAATTGAAGGTTATCAACGACTGATTTTAGTCAATTTAACTTGTAGAGACATTAGTTTTTTTAGCAGTAGAAAACATTAAAAATATGCAATTCCATTGCCGAGACTCGAATCTGGACCTCTCTAGTGCGCGCTGAGTGTGCTACCGTTACACCACGAAGGCATGCAGAAAAAGGGATAAAATATCTTATATACACCCCTTGTTAGAGGGCGACTGGTGATTAGGGGATCCAATGGCCAAATCCTGGTAGTGAAGAATCATCATCTACCACCATTTAGTTCGGGCGTCACTGTAGAGACATTAATTTTTTTTTTATTTTTATTTTTTATTTTTTTTATTTTTTTTTGCGGGATGAAAGCAGGAGACAATAAAAGTGTGCAATGCCATCACCGAGTCTCGAACGTGGAGCCTTCGAATTCGCGTTGAGTGTGTTACCGTTACACCACGAAGTCATGTTGAGAGGAGGGAGAAAATACCTTAAAAACTTTTTAATTATGCAACCCTTATAAACTATTTAACTGTACCATTTCATTATAAAATTAGAAGTTCCATACTTAAGGACCCCATTCCGGATATAAATTCCTGGGTACTTACAGGATTCCTTGCCAGTATGGTTTAATTTACTTTGGTCAAACTAAGACAGTTTTAAAATTTCGCTTTCAGGAACATGAGGCATGTGTTAGGGTAGAGGAAACACAGAAGTCCTCTGTTACCCAGCATTGTTGGTCCGAAAATCACACTTTCAATTTTTCTGCAGCCAAAATTATTCAAAGAAACACCTTCCATTGGTGTATTAGATTTTTTAGAGATGTTTCATATTAAAAAAAATATTTCTGTTCTACTTAGCGAGTCTGATTCCAATACCTCTTTGCCTTTAGCATTTAGGGAAATTATGTTTTAATTTTCTTGTTTCATCAATAGATGGCGCCAGTGCTCTTGTCCGGCCATTCTTGTCTTATCTGATTGTATAATCTTTTCTCGCTCATTTGCGCTTTGGCAGCTGAGGCTGATGGTTTGGCAAAAACATCGAAACGAGTTCTGTGAAAATTTGCGAATATAACCCTGATTCTTGTTGTTTGACTTCGAAATGAATATGCAACCCTGATTAGTGTAATGGTTAGCGACGCTGGAACCCAGTACAAATCCCAGAAAATATTTTTATGTTTGTAAGTGTATTTGTGTGACAAACAGGCATTTAAAATCCGAAGGATCCTTAGGGTTTGGTGGTTTATGAAGAAGAGATGAGGATCCACTGTCTTTCCATAAAATTTCGGGCAAGATTTCTATTTTCTCTCGCTTGCGTTTCAGACGCTGACGCGTGGTGGAAGCTGGTCCATGTTCTCTACGATGAGACGAGTGATTGATGACGCGTAATGACCATTCTAGATTTAGAGTTAACCACACTGCAAATGCCTTGTCATTTGGAACAACCACAACATTATTCAATAATTGTATAACAATTTTATATGTCTACTACTTAAACTAGATAATATTCATTCCAGTATCACCAAGTATTGGGTTGGCAAGAAAGTAAATTCGGTTTGCACTAATAGATAACTTTATGTTCGTTTTGTTTTTCTTCTGTCAATCCTATAACTTTTTTTTCTTTTGAGATTTGGCAGCTGATACTTTTAAATTGCTATAAAAAATGTTCCGCCTATTTGTGTTTACAACTATTTCAACATGTTGTAAACATGTTAAAATTCTTCTTGTGTTTACAACGAATTTGTGTTTCAACGAATTTTAATATGGGTTGCAAAAATAAACATTTTCAACATATTTTACTTTTTTAATTTTCATAAAACGGCTGAGGCTCAAAAAGATGTGAAGTTTATTGTTAGCAAAACAAGATGTTTCATAAAGACAAGAAGTTTATGGTGTTGATGTTGAAGTTTATGGTCTTAACAGAACACATGTGTCAGAATTGGTTTAAACAGTTTCGTTCTAAAGATTTTTTTCTTGAAGTTAGCCAACATTCTGGCCCACGTTCTGAAGTTGATGATGACAAAATTAAAGCCAAAATTGAATCAAATCGTCATATATCATTACAAGAGTTGCAAAATCGTTAAATGTATGACACACAATGATTGAAAATCACTCTTTCGTGATTTTCAATCATTGTGCGTCATACATTTGGCTCGATACATTGGTTTCACATGAATTGAAAGAAATTCACTTAATAAGGTATTTCTCTCGCCTTCTTAGTATGTCTTCGAGGTGTAATGGTCAGCACTCTCAGAGCGTATTCTAGAGGGCCGTGGGTCGAGTCCCAGAGAGGGCATGGCACAATTTTCATGTCTCCTGGTTCAAAAAATATTCTAACGTCTCTACCGTGGCCCCCGAACTAAACCAAAAGGTGCTGGATGATGATTTTCCACCACCAGAATTTGGTAATTGATCACAGTCGCCCTTTGGTATTTCCCAACCCCCGCCTTCTTAGCATGTCTTCATGGTGTAATGGTCAGCACACTGGCGCGTATTCGAGAGGTCCGTGGTTCGAGACCCGGCGAGGATATTGCACAATTTTCATGTCTCCTGCATCATAAAAAAAATCCTAATGACTGCACACAGCGAAATAATATTATGGGATTCGCATTCCAAACATAATGTTTTTGACACTTATCATTATCACTTTGATTGCCACTTTGAATTATCACTTTGATAAAAAAAAGTCGTCTACAATATCATTAATTGCAAAATATCATGCACCGAGCATGGTAAATCAGCAAAAATCACATCGAAAGCTGAACTGCGTCAGAAAAGTATCCTGCTGCCAGTTCGGTGAGATTAGGAAATGGTTGTGTATTTTAAGCTGCTTCCAAGCAACCAAAAACCAACTCAGATGATTACTGCCAATTTACGAAGCTGGAGGAATCAACCAAAGAGAAAAGCCTAAAATTGGCATATCGTGAAGGAACTGTGTTCCACTACGACAGTGAGAGGCCTCACATAAGTTTAGCAAGATGTACAAAAGTATTGGAGCTTGGTTAAAAAAGTGATGTCGTATTTCCATGTAGTCCTGACCTTACACCATTATATTTTTATTTATTCCCAAGTTTGTAAAATTCTCAAATGGTAAAAATTCCAATAATAACAACGACCTCAAATCCCACGTGATTGAGTTTCTTTGCGGATAAAGACCAGAAGTTCTATGAGCGCGGGATCATAAAGTTACCGAAAGCTGTCAAAAAGTCGAGGACGATTTGTAATTGATTAATTCAATGGTTGAGAAAAAATTGAGCTAATTTTTGTGTAGAAAAATTTAATTTTTTTAACAAGCGTTCGTGAAACAGTTTATTGCAAGTTAAATCAAAAGAAAATCCTCAATAAAATAGCATGGATTTAATTCAGGAAATATTTAATTTCTTTCGTACAGAGATATCTCTTTCAACACTTCAAAGAGGTGCTTATTATTTTCATAATGGTAATTCATGTTCTAGCAAAACGGAAAGCATTTATTGCAAGCATCGTGTACAAGTGATTTAGAAACATAAATGCTGCATTACGTGTTGAAACAGGCTGTTTATATTTCATGACATAATTGTTGTTTCGTTTTAATCTTTCGATTTAAATTCAAGATTCTTTGTTGCTTACATTTCATTTCTCAGGAACTGATTTTAGTAGCTAAAGTGAAATCTGCATACCATAATCAAAATGTAATTTTATTTTAATCTTAAGATTTACATATTTATCTTTTTTAAATTTTTTAACCATTAATAGAAACTTTTTGAGTTATTAAACTCTAATCTGAAGTTTTGAGTGTGCTTTCTTTTACTAAATTTTCATCCTTTGTCTTGAAAAATGTTTGTTGGACTTGGAGCATTTTAAAAATATATTACACTAAATTGTTTAGAAACTAACTGTTAAATAAGAGCTGTTGCAGAACTACAAAATAAAAAAAGAAAAAACGAAAGGTCTGTGAAAATCTTGTTAAATTTGTTTTGAGGTTACTGGCGTAGTGTTACTTCAGATTCACATACAGAACGCTTTAAAATCAGTTATGGACTGCGGATAATCAAAATATTCGATGCAAATCAATCGATGTAAATCAATGAGCATATGTTTAACATATTTCAATGCGTTTTAAAAAAAAGAAATATGAATGAAAGAAACCTTCTTTTCAAACAGGTATGCTGATTTATTTCATTTAATTTCTTCACATTATTAGCCCAAAGGGACAATTTGTTCAGCAGTGCTATTAATATCATAATGACATTTTATGTTGATTCGCTATAAACTGCGCATTACTTTTTAAATTGTTGCCACCAAATATTAGAGCCCTGTGTTATATTTAAAGAAATTAAATAATAAAGAATCTGCTTAAATGTATGTATGTTTCTCGCATTGTGATAAAACAGCGGTACCTAGAGCCATCAAATGTTGAGTAACGTAATACGTCTCTAACTGAATATGGACGTCTGGAAGGCCAAATTTGGAATTTGTTTTATTATCTCTTTCATATTTCGCAAAGCATTTATGAGTTTTTGATTAGCAAGCTTAGCAATTTCAAAGTGAGCAATGACAACACTGTAAATAAAAAACATTTTTATCTCCAGCGCACGAGACTGTGTACCGGAAATTCTAAAGATATGCTCTGTTATATATTGTGTGATATTGCTGTTGAATTGAATTGTATGGTGTAAGTGCGGAGAAGATGATATTTAATAAATAAAGTAAGACACAAAACGTTAAGAAACGCCCACTTGGACGTAATATAAAATCTGAAAGCTTACATAATTTTTATTTATTTATTTTTAATTCCTAACATAAGTGTGTTTACTGCCTGTCAACGTCAAACCTAGGCTAAAGCTCAGCAGACTGGCTGTGGTTACCCACAACTTACAAGTCATCGACGAAAATAATTTCTTGTGAATATTATATGCAAAGGATCATTACTCTTATAATGTGTAATATTGAGTCGCCGAGCTCAAAACCGACAATTATCCTAAAGTAGTATGATGGGTTTCCTATTGTCAGGCATCATGCATCATTCCGATTGGGTAACTGATTTCATTCACTTAACTACGGTATCTCAAAATCACTGATTTGCACTTGCGGTTCAATGAATCAGTGGGCTTTCTTCTTTTAACTCCTTTCTTCAGCGGGCTTTTACGAGTCAGTGATCGTCCTTGTTTCTGATCCTTACTTCATAAGATATATTTTGTCTTGTAGTTCCGTGTCATAAATTAGGTTGCTATAACTACAAAAAACGGAAAAAACACACAAGTGCTATCTGCTTAATGGAAGATATACATTCTTCGAGGTTTTTTTAAGGCAAAATGATTCGTATTCACGCTGCATATGAGAAAAACCACCACACTTCCTATGTTGCTAGCCTGTTCTTCTGGATTTCAATTTAGGTAGAATTAATAATATTTTGCACTATTACCGGTATGTCCAGCATGTCATACAGCCATCACGGCACTACTTTGTGGGCCATACGTTCAAGTCAATATTTCTCTTCTGTTAAAACGACGATCTACGATTTGTGTAAGACCTTTCTGTGGGCTTGTTTTCTTACTGTTGAGGATACTCTGTAGGCTTTGTTATTTTTCACACCTCTATGTTCTCATTCCGGGTTGGAAAAGACTGCTAGAAGCTGCCAGACCTGTTTCAAACAGAATCCTTGCATATAGTATTCCTGGATAAAGACTCCAGCAAAGGTATCAACATCGAGACTGCTAGAAGCTACCATTAGGTATGCTAGAAGCTGCCAGACCTGTCCAAAACAGAATCCCTGCATACAGTGTTCCTGTATAAAGGCTCCAGCAAAGGTACCAGTATCAAGACTGGTCGAGACTGTTAGAAGCTGCCATTAAGACTGCTAAAATCTGCCAGACCTGTCCCAAATAGAATTCTACATATAGTATTTCTGTATAAAGACTCCAGCACATGTATCAGCATCGAGATTGGTCGAGACTAGACTCAAGCCTAGACGAACTGATGGACACAAAAATTGGATACAGCAACCACTATGTTACGTTATGGGCCTCTCCAATTAAGTTTATTAATTCTGGTTTCTGAATCGTCTATAAACATGGACTTCCCTTCTATAACCCCCTTTAATACTTTTATCCATTCGATATGAAAAACAAATTATTGTATGCTTAGCTATGAAAGATTGAAAGTTTCTACACCAAAAATTCTATTAAAACTAAAGACTGTGTATTGAAACCAAAGATTAGCCCAAACCTCTGTTATACCTGAAACACCAAATTGCAAAATAGCGCCGAAACACAATTTTACCCTTACCTTGGCGTACAATGAAGTATTCTGTTAACTTAACTTTGGTAAGTCCTATTTTTAAAGTTTAATGCAAAACAATAATCAGAAGCAGAGACCCTTATTTGGACTATATTTTTACTTCAGTTCTTTATTATATGATAAACCTTTATTTATCACGTTTAATAAATATTTATATGCACGTAGAGCTTGTTTGAATAACCTCTTTTAGACAGATAAAAGAACATGACTTTAAGTATATTAAAAGTTTACGACGCTAAATAAAATTCAGTAGCAGAGATTTCAAAATATCTAACAGCGAAAAGAAGAAATGCTTTTGACAAAAGACAGAAAAACCTTGCAGCTAAAACTTCTGATGAAAAACTTGAAGATATAGAACTAAATTTCTCCCGGGAAGTGGTTGAGATTAGAAAGTAGAATAAAGCCTTTTTTTTTGCTTTTACCAACTGAACAGCTTAATGTGTTGCTCATATTGTATATTTTGACATATTTTCTGGCGGCATTTCAGAGTTCTGGAAGTAACTCGCTTTTAGAATTAAGATAAGCTTGGCTTAAAATGGGATAGTGTCTGAATGACATAAACTGACAGATAAGTATAACTAGCAGAGTAGATTTTTAAAGAAATTTTCGTTTTATGAAGCTACAGACTGTAATGTTTGCTAACTGTATTTCTTCATTATTTATCCATTTTATGAGAGATAAATGAAATTTATATAAAACTAAAATATATGTACGTTTTCAACAATAAATTTACGTTATTAATTGTCTTTCTCTTACGTATATTTTTGTATTATACGTATATCTTTTACTTAAAATTCAGATTGCCGTTTCAAGCTAAAAATATATTTATCACATGGGCATTAATTTTCATTCCATTCAGTTGTGCTTCGAGAACTAAAATATTAATTGTAATTTTTCACCTCTTTGTCGAAAAAGAGGAAAACTTACGTTTCGCCTTCAAGAAAAAAACTATATTTTATCTGATAGCTAATAAAGTATTTTCTGCTTGTGAAGATTAGGTATGTATTTAAATGTATAAATTGTTACAGAATGCATATATCGGATGTTTTGTAAAAAGAAGGATAACGTTACATGATAAATACAGTGGATTAGAAGAAATAAATGTAGTTTTGAATGTCTTAAGTATATCTCTTCGTTCAGCTGATATGTGACTTAAAAGTCTAGTAACGTCATTTCCGATTTGATGAATGAAGGCGCATCGAAATGTAAATATGGACATGCAGATTGCCACGTAATGTATATCATAATAAATAAGTGTATCAGGACTTAGTGTTCTGTGCATCCGTTTTGGAAGCATTGTAAATTCTGTAAAGGGTTCTTATCCTTACGTTCTAAGTCCTGAACTGGAACAGGGAGCGGAAGGTACGCTATGTTCTGATGTAACTGCTGGGCTGGAGAATAACTGCACGTAAAGGGATTTGAAATCCTCTTTTATTCAATCACTATTAAATACAAACCTCCCAATTCGGGAGAGATACAGAACGTAACAGACCACACTTTGGTCGAACTTAACAATCAAATAAATTTAAATAAATTAAAATAGAACTTAAATTAAACTTTGCTTCGCAGAGCAATTCGCGGAAGTTGGCCTCTATCTAAAAGGGTGCGTAGCAAGATATACTAAATACTACCGCACTTTAATTTATTTTACAATGCAATCACGTAGTAAGCACTATGGCTTATAAATTTAAACTGCTAGCTGGTCAGGCGAACGTTGAGCAGCGTGACCGTGATCTGAAGCAAAGCTCTCACACACCGAGAGGTTTCTACCTCTGGCTTAAATAGTGCTTGGCTGAACTTCAAAAATTAGCATAAGCTAAAAACGCGCGCTTCTTCTGACAGGAAATTGAAGCAGAGAGGAGATAGAAAAGATTTAAATTAAAATAAACTTGGTTAGTTTAACTAAAACCTTACAAGTGTACAAATAACTGATCATTGATGACAATGCTAATCGTGTTGCACCGGAGAACTACAGACTATTCATCGCAATCAAACTTGCATGGTGTTCCCCATATGCTGTCAAAGATTACATGGCAGAGAATTATGAATTCCACTGCAGTGTTCAAGAATTATTCGTACGCAAATAATTTCATATAAAATCTGTCATTTGCAGTTACCGCGATTCACAGGGAGAGAAACGAATCATTCGGAGTAAGTCATGGATGTCCCTTCATTCAGACACTAGAAATTTTTAATTATCGCCTGCCCTATTATAAAATATCTGTATTAAAACTATCCGAACAAAATCTTGGTATTCTCAGCCTTCCAAATGCGCCATATAATGCTCTCCTAGTGTTTTCGAAGACTTTCTTGTATTTGTATAAAAAACGTACGAAAAGAAAATATATTTTATATCATACTTTATTAGAAAGAAGAAGCAACCACAAAATTTTTTTATAAATAATTGGATAATTAGCAAATCTTTTAAACCTCAGTTTCTCGTTTTATATTTTGTAACACCTAACTTCTTGTCTTCCTGATATTGAAAATATGCAGAAGAGCAAAGTATATACATTTCAATCAATTTTTTAGAATTTTTTATTATTATGAGGATGAGAAAATTTCTTTAACAAAACTTTGCATCCAATAAAAGTAATTAAAACGCTATATTATTAAAACTGCATATAATATATTTCACAAGATGAATTACATATGCATATAAAAGTTAACTATGTTAAATCCCTTTTACATTTGATGCAAGTCTCTAAAGAAAATCATTCATATACTTTTACCATTTTTATAATTATGTTTGTGGAAGTTATTTGAAGTTCTTAACAGTTACTTTAATTTTTGAACATGCTTTACCGTCTATTCCCACCTACTGTTCCGTACCAGAATATGTTTTAAGAATAACAACGTTACATTTAAATGAGGTAGAAAGAGTATTTAAAGGAAGGTTTCGCTTTACTTCAACAGAAAAGCTTAGGAGTTCTTAGTGGCGGTTGTTCTCTGTCAAGCGGCTTCGTTCTTTAACGCAAACTGCATTCGACCGTATTAAACTTGCTTGCTGTTAATTGTCGGTTAATTTAATTAACGGCGAACTACCTTAGATAATTGTGCTTAGCTTCGTTTAAGTTCAGTATAGTTTAGCATTAGATTAGTTCCTTATGTCGTGTTAAAGCCCAAGTAGAGGCTTTTCTGTAAGCCACAGAAAGGGGCCATCTGTGTTCTTAGTTTCAGAAAATAAAGGTTGAGTTTAGACCTTCTCTGGACTTTCCATTTATAAACTTAGACATCACTACATAGTATAATAAGATTCCTACTAATTTAAGCATAGATAGTCAGAAATTCATTACATTTATAGTCAGAAGCATTACATATTCTGCACTTCCTTTTATTTGAGAAAATTACTCATTCAACTCACAGTCGGCTGGACTCAGCAGATTTGTAAGTTTTAGCAATTTCTTAAAGAATTTTAAAAATGTGTAATTCTTAATAATAGATGATAAAATACAGATCATGGTTAATAAATTTCAAATTTAATTTCTTGTCAGTTTTAATGCATATTTCACTTTTAACATAATTTATGCTTTTAATGTGCAGACTTAGGTAGAGTTATTACTTACAATAAGAACTTTAAAAAATTATTACACGCATCATTTTTTTGAGAAATTTAGAAAAATTAATCCCGATCTGCAATTTAGTATAACTGTTACTATATTATTATATATTGAAAGCTACGATATAATAGTGTAATTTAAATAATTAGCAGATATTACACAAGTTTTTGTAGGAAAATATTTTGGACAATTTTGAAGCGAAATTTGCATTTCAGTTGAATCCTTGTCATTTCGTCTCGCTAATAAATCTCGGATAACGACACATGCAACACAGAAAACAGGAAAATATATTCAAATAAATAAATTTGTAAAATTTCTTCAAATATGAAGGGGAATTATGAAACCACTCAAAAAGAATAAAACGTTCTGGGAAACGGCGAAAGTTTTCTATTCACATACTATATTAACTATATTTTAAAATTTATTTTCATTCATTAAGATACGAATTGTGCATTGAAGGGGAAATATGACAAAAGAAACATATAAAGACGTTTGATATGTGAATTAATTAAATAGTTAAAACCTTACTTAAAAGTGCTCTGCTAATGTTCTGCTACAATTAATTTTTAAAATCAGCTAGTATTTTTTTTTAAATTTTCATTCACTTTTAAGAATAAATAACTTCAGGTAATTTAATACATGTAAGCATGCGAACTTATATCTAAAACTGCAGATTAACTATAATTCAGAAATATGTTCATAAACCCAAAGAAAAGGATAAAAGTATTTTAAGATATAGGGAAGCAAACGAACAATAATATATGCTACGAAACAGTAAAAACCAATCTTGGATTAAGGTTTGTTTAATTAGAATACTCTCCGTTTATGGAAGAGACCAGCCTGATGTCCTTGTTTCAACTAGTAATTGCTCATCTTATATACTATATAGTTTGTTTCTGTACCTTTCATAGCCTTCATTTCCCGTAGTATAAATTTCTGAACTGTATTGAATATTCATTATCTATTTTTATATTTTTTTCAGTTATTGGATTTTCTGGCTTCAGTACAAAAGTGATCAGACCTAAAAAAAGAACGGAAAGGAAAAGTAAATGTTTGTTTGTGTAGAAATGGAATCCTTGTAATTTTGAGCTTACTGACATAAGTTTCATAACATTTCCGTTTATTTTAATTTCCGTGACATAGTTCTTCAAATCTTGAGATGCTAGGAAGATTTACTTAAGTTTACATAAAATTGAAATCTCACAAATTGAGTTTCCCTTTGAAGTGTTTAAGTGGAGTAGTTTAAATTCTCAAAATTATTAAATTGTTATATGATTATATGTTCATCTATCTTT